>UYYF01004655.1:0-34226 GCA_900618365.1 Thelazia callipaeda
GGATTATTCAAGTATAGTTATTTGTACTGTCTATCATAATGTAACCATTTCATACAGATGTTAAATACTACTAAAAATATGACCTGTTCTCGAGTTGCTGAAAAATCTTAAAAGGTCTTTGCTTAGAAATTTGCTTTGCATATTCGAAAATTGCTTTTCGTTACTCAACACCTCAGTTATAGCACATATACTTTTAATCATTGCCTTGCAACTCCACTTTTTGGGAATTCAATGGTTTATAAAAATTGGTTAAAATACGGTATATTATTCCAATATTTTTCTCATTTTGTAAATATCAGGATCAAAAAAGTTAGCAAGTCTATCAGTCAATTGTAAAAAGTTGACATTTGTTGTATTCAGTGATCTTAGATGAACATGCTATTTCAGATAGTAATATAATCTTTTCCTCTCGTATATCTTCCATATGCTCTATCATGTTCATTAGTTTTTAGCTTGTTATATTCACTTGCCACTTATACACTTTTACACACAGTCCAAAATTTTGGGGAAAAAAAAGGTACAAGTTAATTCATGAATTCTTGTCTTGGTAGGTAGTATGTCATTTTTACTGAACTATTTTATCAGTTTGAATAATTCCATCTGTGATTATGTATTTTAGGCTTCAGTTCCAAGCGAATCATGAAACTGGTGATACACCTGACTTATATCATGATAGCGATGTGTGTAGTCTCAGTGGTTTGTTTATACCATCAGCTATTCTTTCCACTAATTTTTCTACAAGGAGTTATTACGGAAAGCCCTCATTTATATTATTCATATTTGCAAGCTATGTTCTCTTTATATATGGTGCATAACATATTACAAATAGATTATGACAATTTAGCATCAAAAAAAAAATCCTTTTGCTACTTATTTATTTGAATTTGGAATGACCAAGGACTTCCCGCTTTATGTCTCATTTTTCTGTTTGATATATCATTGTATTTGAAAATTCTAGCGCAAATGCCACAAATTTTTTTTGATTGAATCATTATCAAGTCTTTCATCCGCCTATACAAACTAGTATTTAGTATATTGTATTTTCTTTCGATAAAGAATCGTCTAATTTCGTTAGATCTGGTTCTTAAAACATGTGATGCTTTTCATAAAGCTTTATAGACGACGTGATTAGTCTGGATGAGTTTTCGATGACTAGTGATTCAAGTGATTTAAAGACAACAGATTTTACTGATGATACAGACGAGGATCGATTAAAGCAAAACGAAGAAGTAGCTATAAATTACAATAACAGCACAAAGAAATGGTCATGCAAGTATGCTTCCATTTATTTTGGTGTTTATCAAACCTGCTACTTACTTTCATGATCTCATTTCTTTCAGAATTACCATTCCTACCATTTTACGACGTTTTGTAATTGGACCAAAAGAGTCTATAAAGCGAAAAATTGAAACAGAAACAAGTTGTCAAATAAACTTTCCAAAAAAGAAGAAAAAGAGTACGGCAGGTATGTGTTGTTAGTTTTATTTAACCATTATTTGGCGAATTTTGTATCGGAAATTCTTAACAAATATTTTTTTGGAACTTTTGTCGGGGCTAAATATATTTCATGTACAGATATATAAAAATAGAACAAATGTCGTTCCTTACATTGCAGTTTTAGTATAGTAAATCTTATCTTTGCATTACTAAATAATAATTTATCTTCAGCATTATCTTAACTTCCTTTATTTGTAGTTTGATTGAAGTTCGTGGTGGAGATTTCGTTTTCCTTTCATGCTATTTTTTTCGTTTGTAAAATTTGTGGAAAGGAAAATGTAGAAATAAGCTTTAGATTTATTCAAGCAGTGAATTGCTTTTCAGTGTTTCATTTGTAGAAATAGTATCAATAGTATCAGAAGAAAGTATCATGCGTTGCCGTGATAGAATCCAGCTCATTATGTATGAAGCACGGGATAAAGCTGCTTTTACTCATTTTATATCGATTCCTATGACACATGAAATAATCAAGGAAAATTTCACCAAGTTCATTGATATGATTAAAAATGATTACGAACTATCGGTAAATTCTGTGCTAATTTTTTCGTATTGCATTTTCCTGCTTTTTAACATTTTCTTTATCCAAAATTCTGTCTTGAAGCATTTGCTATAATTTGATTTACTTTCATAAATCAGGTATTACGAAGAATTTGCAGAAGTAACTCTACTGCCTATGCAATGCTTATGGCATTGGTAGTGTAGAAAAAGTCCCACTGCAATTTGTTTTTGCCTTTATTTTGTAGGATTCCTGCCGAGTAGAAAGCATATTCCAAGATCCGAAAAAGTTACATTTAACTATTACAATGCTCTCGTTGATTGACAGTAATGAGGAGAAGTTGGTGTCGAGTTGTCTCGCAGCAGTCATTGATAGTCGTGTTCGGTATAATTTTAATCACTATTTCATTTGCATAGGCAAGTGAGAAATATTGTACTCATATGTTTTCGAGACCTGCTCCCATATCTTAAGTAATCTAAGTATTGTAATATGCAATTATATCAGTAGTTCATTTGTAGCTATCGAAAGATATAAGGAATCATTTTGCTACACTTTTAATTTCTCAAATGTATTTGACGTTTAACACTCATACATCATGAATTCTAATTTTTCATACCTCGCTTTCTGATTAATAATTTCTCAAATTCAGCAAAATCATAGACCATGAACCTATAGAAGCAGAAGTGAGTGGATTGGAAATCATGAATGATGATCCATCCCGAGCTCAAGTTTTATACGCGCGGATTTCATCAGAAAAGTTTGCCTTATTTTGTACTTTAATTTGATTTTCTTACATATCATCGTTTTTCCAGCAAATATATTTCTGAAATATCTACCAATTTTTGCAGACTGTTGCATGTTGGAAATATTTTATCAGAAGCAATGAATGATGCTGGTTTCATTCCGGAACAAGAATCTGTGAAGTTACACTTGACTCTAATGAATACCAGATATATGGTTAGTGGTTTAAAATAAAATGCCTTATGAATAGAACAAAAGACCTCATAACTCTTATTTTGCTTTACTATCACGATTTTTTCATGTAGTGGGAGAAAGAAAAAAAGAAAGGAAGAATGGATGTAACGCAGTTGCTAGAAAAATATGGTGATTATAAATTCGGAAAAGTTACAATATCAGAAGTAAGTTACATTTATAGTGAATAATCCTCTGTTGTTTGTTTGGTTATTTATAGATACATCAAATTCCTCAAGCAAAAAATGATTGTAAAGAAGCTGCATTGTCTTTCATTCAAATAGAACTCCGCTTATTAGATGTCAGTAATTCCACATAATTACTGACTTTACACTTTTCATAGTCTTGAAAATCGTTACTCTGCTAATTGTTTCTCGCATCATTAGTTACGTGTGTTTGTGTGATATCCAAAGAATCACTTTTTATGCAACAAAGGTACGATCAAATTTATTAGACCAAATTTTAGCTACTAAAGTGAATTACATATTTAATGACATTCGATGTAACTAGTTCTTTTCAGATTCATGTATCGAACTTAAGAGGATCGAAAGACACAAGTGGTTACTATATTCCAAGTGCAGTTTTCACTTTAAATTATACACAGAGTGTGTGAATCCTCATTAGATATTTGCCCACATTGCCACATCTATGGAATATTATTACTGGACCACGAATTTATTAAACATAAAGAGAGCAAAATCTGTTGCAATTCAATTTAGTTCTTCTGCTTTAATCAATAATACGAATTTATTAAATGCACATTTTTTATATCCATGTTCCTTTTTAGCTTCTATTTAACTCAAAAACTAATGGTAAAACCAAAATCCTTTCATCGTAATGGCTTCGCGTGAAAAAAATAAAATTTTTTATTGTTGTGAAGAGCGCAACGATATAATAATAACTAGCGTCCACCTTATCTGAAAGAATTGTAATGCACCCAAAAGACGAAATATTGGAGGAAATTAGTCTCGAAAAGATGTTACGAAATTCAGTAAGGACAAAATTTACTAAGCATTTTCGACATTCAGTAACGCGAGGTGACGGATTACAATTCCCTTTACATGAGTTCAAGACAAAACATTTCCATTGCGAATCACTATACAAGATCCACCTGATGTCAAAAAGACATTTTCGTATGCAATCCAAAAATTGAGAGTAGGACACGCAATGAAAAGGGGACGTATGGGAAATCATTCCACATCGTAGTATTTCTTAAATAATTCCTGTGCAGCATTGCCCTGTTGCTTATAAAAAAGCAAGTAAGCGTCTTCACTCTGAACACGTGAAAGTTGAGTCCGTGTAACTGCTGCATCATCAAAAGTACGCCAATCTGCAAGATATGCATAAGAATATCTAGTTCCAGATAATTTCGAATCTTTGCTTGCAATTATAAGAAGGACAACTCAAATAAATTACCGATTTCAGTCGTCTTGCCATCAATACTTAGCAATCTGGCTAGCGATATGTAGTGACCAAAGTAGCTACTACCAGAGTGGCACACGACACCGATTAAATCATACTTTGTCTCCTAAATAACGTAGAACATATAAGCACATAATTCACATAAAAAAGGAAGTGAAATTTGATTGTTCAGTTACATGAATGCAAATATATATATGCTATCCAAATTTAAAACCTGTCCAGATGGGGCTGTCTCGGCTAGAAAAGGCGATAGGTCAAGGTTATCAATAGGATATTGCACCCGACGATCATCTTTAGAACGACGATTCAGTGCCATCATCGTTGATGAGTAAATGAAACGTTTTAACTGTATGATCAAGATAGGAGGTAAGCGATAAAGAACTAGCTGTTTCGAAGCCTCCACATGTCTTTTACATTTACTACAATACCTGAAAAAAAAGTATAGAGTCTGTCTTCATTGCTCTAGTCTGTTTCAACGACTAGCTAAGAAATTCTATAATAAATCACAAAGGTTTATGCAGTGATTCATTTCCTTTCATAAAGTAACTGAGTCAGGACTTGTTTACATCAATTTAAAGACCAAACTATAAAGCTATTATTTGAAGCAATTTGTTAAATTTTTTGGTACTAAGATGATTCTAATGACTTGCCATGATTCCTCCGGTTTAAGACGCTCTGTCTCCGAGAACATTGCCAACATGTCGTACAAGGATGGTACTGAAGCTATACAGCTTTTGCTTTGCATGGATTCTGACATCCTCTGATAATGAATCGACTTGTCCAAATCAACATCCTTAATTATAACTATTGAATACTAGTAATTTCGGTATGAGATCGAAAAAGTTATGAAAAGAGACTGCATTCACATACACTATATATAACTTACAAGTTGGTCTTTTGTTTCGACAGTCAAGTATTCTTTACCACATTTCAAATTCCACCAGTTGATAGACAGAAATGTACCATTTGGCAAATCCAAAGGTGCTAAATTGCATACACATTTATTTTCTGACATATAAAAACAAAATCTGTCCTCCTCATAATGATGAAATTCAAAATTCTTTAAGCCACTCTAAATAATAAACACATATTAATGAACTTCTATCATAAATTTGGCCTGAAAGAATTTGGAAATAAACCTGAGAGCAATTACAAATGAAATTATGGAAGAGTTAGGAAATTTATTAAAAATACAAGTGAAAACAGACATCCATAAACAAAACTAACCATCTGAATGCGGGTCTACTAACGTGTCACCAGTTACTGTCTCTGCATGTTGCAATTTACGCACCACAAAGAGTTTAGCGTCTGTTCGTGATTTATTGCGTGGTTCACCAAAAACCATTTGTCTTTTCGCCGCAACAGGAGTCACCTCATTCTGATATAGATATGTAAAAATAAGACGCATGCAAAAATTGACTAGCATCTTCATTTTGCCATAATTATGAATGAAGCATCTTTTGTGTCTTACTACTCAAATTTTAGGATACCATGAATACCACCAGGTAAATCATTATTCATTTGAATTGTACTTTCGTATACAACGAGAATAATTGGAAATACGATATGTCCTGACTCATTAACTACGAGTAAATTAAATTTAAATCACATATTTTTCAGAAAATAACAATGTGCATAAGTACCGAAGAATCTTCATTATTAGCATTACAAGCGGATATTGAGGAAGGTGGGCTCAAATCCACGAATGATTCACGAGAAGATCCTACCGAATCACTGGATGCATCGTTATTTTCAACAGGTGGTTGAAATACATTGACAGAAAGTCTGGAAAATTTTGGTTATAAACAGAATTATAGAAATGAAGGGAATAGTTTTCCAGATATATTTTAAATCTATAGTTCCCGAAAAAAATGAAGATTCTGAGTTGCATCTTAAAATATTAATTTTTCACAGATAAAAAATGAATCATTTAAAAATCAAGAACCAAAAATTTCGAAGTCGGTGAATGGAGCAAATTCAGTATTATTTATAAAAACTGGCAATACAGAAAAGTGTAAGAGAAAAATTAAATTAAAACTAACTTGCAACGACTTTCTAAATTTCGCATAATATTTGCATAGGTGGCTCGCTTCTTGGGTAATGAGATGATAAATGGTAGCCCAACTGCTTCTACTTGGCTTCGTGATCTGCAGCTTATTTTATGCTCTTGCCAATCTGCTATCTGACACTGCCTGAAACACAATAATTTGTATTTTGAAATATGATTCAAGTAAATGTACATTTATTGAACAAGACCCAAATAAAATGAAAAGTAACCACTACATATTTTTATAGAATCTTTCCTACATAAGAAATAAAGAAAATCTAATAAATCAAAATTGTAAACAACCATGGACATTACTGACAACTCTGCTCCGAATTATAGAGAAAAAAAGCAAACCGGTTGCAATAGAAAGCATCAAAACAGCGATCACAAGTTTTTAATTTTACGTCCGAAGCATGGCAGTAGATACAGGCTCGTTCAATGTCTTTGCGATAAAGAAGACGCTGAACAACCGCAAATTCAAGGACTTCATCATTGCAGTCATAAGGAACGTGGACTTGAAACCTAGAACTTACTTTCAATAGAATAACACATCTTCAAGTTCATGAATGATTTCAAAAAAGAGATCAAGTTAAAAAATCACCTTGTGTAAGCTTTTTTTTAAAACTACTGATAGAAATCTCACTTAGGATGAAAACATGAAGCATCTGTGCAGAAAATATAGATCATTTCTAGCTACAATAATACATTGAAATCATAAACATATTGAAGTTCTTGACTGAACACAAATAATTTGTTGAAAATCCAGTAATCCACTCAAATTCCTACAATGAAAACAAGAACAAGAACAATGAATATATACTCACACGTGTACTGCATTCATAGAAGGTATGTTGTTAACACTGTCATTCAGATCAAATACGCGAGTAATTCTATGGTCGTTGACTTTAATCACGCGCATCTGTAGAAAGACAATAAGATACGCAAGTAATTTTATAGTCTCGACTAGAAAACAAAAAAATAACTAAAAGTTAAAACTATTTAAATCTCATATAAATTTAAAAGACATCTGAAACAATACTTACAGCGTTAGGATTCACATTAACTAGTCGAGATAATGCATCTAACATTTCTAAAACCTTCCCATCCGCATTATACCGTATTGCTATCTGCAAATATCACGAAATAATGCTTCAATTTATTAAATGAAACGAAAAAAAAAGTCATCAACAACGATAAAAAATATTGATGATATCAATAAAAGCAAACATGAAACTTGAAAATGAACTGAAACACAAGAATTACAGTGTCAAGGCGATAAAACGTGGTACCTGAACTGGCTTCAAACATGGATCAAGAGGCCAAAAATATACAACAGAAGAACGTTTTTCCTTTGGGAATGGAACAGCTAAGTAAACGAACGGGTCAAATGTTATAGATATCTGTAAGAAATGATTAAAAACAACGCAAACAAAAATGAAGAGTTAAAATGTTTTGCAAGAAGAATAAAAAGTACTGAATTACCAAAGACTTCAATTTTTGAAACATGTATTGATCAGAAGCAACAAACTGGAGCCAGTACGGTTAAAATCAATTTTAGTTCTTTACCTGATAACAGTTCGGACACTGCAGCCTCGATTTCAACTGTCCGTGAAAGAGATCCACAAAAATCGAGTCATTGCGCATAAGATAATTTTGCCAAGCTTCTTTTGAAACCTTAAATATAATAAAAATTCATTCAAACTAGTTTTTTGCACTCTGAGATGTCTCGTACCTCTATATCTGGTCGGCCTTCAACTTCAACTACACTTGTTGTAGGTTTCGACCGCACTCGATTCAAATCTTCATGTAATCCGTCTAATACAAAACTCAAAAACTCATGAGCATCATGCTGAGCAAAATTAGCGAACTGAGCTGCTTTCTCGGCTACCAAATCCTGCAATACATTTTATGATTTTCAATATATAAAATGTTCAAATGGAATAAATCCTACGCTTTGACCGATTAATAAACGGCGAAATCTGTTAACGGAAATCTTATATATGCACCTTTATTTTAGTGGGCTCATACATACGATTCATCCCATTCCACATCTGGATCATAAACTCTCCGAAAACCTCAGCCAGTCGACCACCAAAACCAAGTGGATTCAGCACATTGATGTCTTTTTTGTAGTGACATTCTCAAATGGAATATTCTTAATACATAGATCACGGGATATAATTATTGAACAGATTAAGCAATAATATGCCCAAATTTGCTCCTCAATCCATTCACACAATAATAGGTTTTCGATATCAACACAATCAATCACAAAATGCAAAACCTCTACGAAACTGCATTATTTTTAACAAAATATCTTTCTAGACAACTTAGTGCGAAAGTAGCGGAAATAAGTACAAATATACGAATCAACAACAGTAAATAATAAAAATTTCAGGGACAGAATTTACTATTAAAGTATATTTGGAGCTCCTTGCAGTTGACGAGCATCTGCAGGATTGAATTCATGAAACAGGAATTTCCAATATTACGTAAACCAGTAAAGCCAACACCAACAACTGTTCCTTGTTCATCATATGGTAATACCTTAAAATAAAGCTTTATCAGCTAACAGATATATTTAATCACTTTGATACAACACGGAAATTAATGTGCAAAAATCATTGTTATTTTAAAAATGAATGTTTAGCAGTTTTTACTTAACTTCAAGATATGCTTGAGAAAAAGACATAAGAACTACAGTACTGCGACTTCATCTTTCTAGACAGAATATGCGGGTTTTCTGTGAAATGTAATGAATTATTCTTAACCTTGGCAGTTGGACGGCCTGAGGATGATAGAGTAGGAGAAACAGAGGATTTTAACGCTGAGATCCCTGAAAATGGTCCATCACTTCCTGAACTATGAGCTATGTTTGACGCTGAGAAATTGGAGGAGCACAACGACGAAGATGACCTAGAAAATATTTTCAAAATCTTAATATGTACGTATGAATTCACATATCGTATTATACTTTGCAGACAAGTAAAGGAAGTTCTCAGCGACGGTGCGAGGAGATGAGCGCTCCGTATTTTTTCTGCAAGTTTACAGTAATATTAGAAATGACCAAATCTGTAACCTGCGTAAGACTGAACTTGTCGAACGCGACCTCATCGTTGAAGGGTAATCTGAATCGATGAAATTTTGCGGTGAATATGGATATCGACTTGTTGGATAGTAGGAGGTACGTTGGTATTTGGAGATATGTGAAGAACCCGAGCTGGAAGATTGCGCTGCTGCACAGGCGTTCCATCTTTCAGCAACAGTATTGGTGTATCGATAAGCTACGCTCGGACGTCTAGAAAATTTTAAATTGATGAAAGCAGGAAATATCATAAAAAGAAGTTTGTCGAATTGCGCGGACGGTCACGCAATCCAAAAGAATGAAATCTTGAAAAATTGTGAATGCTAACGGAGGATGTGAACGAGCTGTAGTCGAGGACCGTACAGTCAAGGCACTTGTATTGGATGAATTACATTGTAGTAGGCCCGAAGTCCATTGCTTTGGATCTCTTTTTTTCAACACATATTCCCGATCATCAGAACGCATCTGGCACTCCTCTGGTACTATATCGTCTGCAAGCTCTGCATGCCAAAGAAGTTGTGTTGATTTGTCACATCCATACTTGCGCAAAATTGGGTCTCTGTCTGACCTACAAAATAAACATATAAAATATTCACAGACCTAAATTACTTTAATTATTCATGTTTTATGAACAATAATATGTAAAACTATTCCAAATATAGTCACTAAAAGTTATTCTGCCGTAACTTATTTCAGTTATAATGCTTTACGAATCAGTACGCACAGGAATCATAGTCGAAAAAGTATAATTATTAATTTCGAAAAGACAAACGACTTACAAGCAGTGAAATTCGATCTGCAATGAACGTTCATGAAAAGTGACAATGTCGACATTAATATCCTTGTGAGTTATACGAACAACATGTAAATCTGATGACAATTTGTAATCCCCATATTTAAGGGAATCTGGAAAATTTCGAGAGTAGGTTCTACAAGATCAAACCACTAGATAACTGCTGACAAAAATTTCATATACTTATTTGAAATACAGTACAGTGAGTGGAGAAACCGACAAGAAAATTGATTGATTTAAAAAATTTAAAAGAATAAGCATCAGGAAAAGACATTTCATACGATGCATAGTGGTAATTTATCTATGAAATCACTAAGAACTCCAAAACAAATTTTTAATCATCATCACTCATTACTCATTCAAAGTATGCTTTCAATGAGCAAGGAATGACTGATTATGATAAACATGACCGGCAAAAATGTGCTGTTAACAATAATGCGAACAGGATTTGAATGAAGGTAACACATGAATAGCTCCCACTAACGAAATTAAATTAGATGGTGAAACTATTAACTTCACTTGAGCATGATCACTATACTAATTAAGTCAGGATATAAAAATTCATGACGTGTGGATTAAGATATCTTATAATTATTCTAAATCAGCTGAAATCACAACACTTTGAAATTAGCCATCTGCTCTCAAATAAAAGATTGAACAAATCAAGGATAGGCGAAAAAACTTGCATTAAATTCGTACGATACTAATGAAACACACAAAATCACTTAATAGTCATCGAGAGAAAGGGAGATGCAGATTCAAGATTCAGAAATGCCAAAAACAACTATCTTTTTCAGATATGATCTTCAGTCATCATGGGTTACAATGACAGTCGAAGCCAAATTGATAAAAAGCAAAACTCTTGAGCACGATCACTTCATCAATACATGAAAGAGTAAACAAAATAGGCCAGAAATTATCCCGTATTTTTGCATCAACTTTTACAAACATGACATATACACGTTCAGCGTTAAAAGATTTTTATTTCCCTCTGTCCTTCCTCCCGTTTACTTTTTGTTTTCGCTGGCAGTAAGTACAACAAATAAAGAAATGGTGCTAGCTGTAAAGTAGTCTAAGCATGTAGCTGTAAACAAACTTTGGCATGCATTAAACAGGATAATTTGGAAAAAAAGATACCAAAAGACAGAAAAAAAATAGAAATATATGTTATGCATCTTCCATATTATCCCAATATTGCCAATCAATAAATGCTAAAAACATGAAGTACAGAAAGTTTTGAAATTACAACTGTTCGGCGAAGTATTTATCAACGATGATACCACAAGCGCTACTCAAACAATAAATGATAAGAGAACGAAATTAGGAACGTTACAGAATGATAAAGTGCAGTAAATGATAAATGCAACAGATGAGCTTTTAAATGAAACTAAGCTAAGCTGAACTATGCTCAGTCTAGTAATAATGAAGTAAAATGAAGCTAAAAAAGTTCCATTTCCCAAATACTAAACTAAAGCTTGCCAGTTATAAGTATGCAATCCAATCTGTTTTATCTCATTTTATCTAAAAAACCACTTTATCTGCGTATTCCTAAACCCACACTTCTCCATGATCAGCAATGTGCAGATTAAAATGCATTCTCTGAACCAATCGTATCAAAGTTTAATCAGCACACAAATAAATTTTGCATCCTGCTACAAAACATTCATAAATTTCATCTGTCATATATTCTCGATGCTCCCTAGCAAAAGCACGGTGCATTTGCAACACACCGAGGCAGAACTTGCTTTTTCCTATTCAATATAGAGCCATTATAACTGTTTCTGTAATACTATATCCCCATCACTCATTTGTAATGATAGGTGGTGAAGTTAAAAAATATTTCGGAATTACATATTCTTGACTTCAGATGACGGTAAACGAGGAACGACAAATAGTAGTAGATTTAAATTAACAGATTTTACTTTTTCAAAGCTAGAGACAACTACTGAAGTAGTCAGCTCATGACAATTTATATTCCAATCAATCATATACTATTTCATTTTTCATCAAATTCGATGCTTCGTGTTTTTAAGTTACGATAAACAGTGTACTGAGTAAAGAACGACAAAGCAAAAAATGACTACCATTACTAAAAAACTCCTTCAGCATCACGTCAGTATAAATAATTACCACCTAATACTTCCCCTTTCAAGCATTATAGCTTGTCAACAGTAATACGTTCTTTTCAGAAGAAGTAACGAAGCAATTATTTTAAGTTATAAAAGCAATAATTAAAATTTAATTAAACAAAGAGAAACGACAGAATTACTTAGCAAGAGAAACGGGTAGTGCATCGTGGAAAACAGCAACAATTCCAATTCCTGCAGCACTCATGAAGTGATGTTGAAGTGATAAGTGAAAAACGAAAGAAACATAATATAAAATATATCACTGCTTACAGTCGTAAATGGAGTAATGAACATAACGTATGAATAGTGAAGCTCAAATAAAAATAGACCAAATCCTATAGAATTCTCACTTGCTACCACAAACTAATAAAAATAGTACGCAACAAAGCAGGAAAACTGGTTCTTCTTGTTCAGTTATAGATATTTGCTGAGCGTTTACCCTAGCATAGATATAAAAGTAAAGTAGGTGATGCGGTAGCATGATAGTAAACCAAGAGGAACCAAAAATGAAAATCCTAAAGAGTACTATCAGGATAAAAATGCATAATTTTTGATGCAAACGATGTAAACAGACAATGGAAGAAACTATGAGCAACGACTGCTTACATCGATGCACGCGAGCATGTACGCATGCAGGCAGTATGAAATGAAGTGCATTGAATCCGGATAGAAATCTGCAAATCATCTACTTTTTCCCATACTCCTTCAGTGCCACAGCAACAACACACGTTTCAAGCATTCTGTACAGGTAGTGAATTACGAAGAGAGTGAACTAAAATAAGGGAGGAAGATAGCGAAGGGCGAAAATATGAATGGATATGTATGCTTGTGTAAAGCATCGACGTCCAGAGATCTCGAGTTTACGCTACAATTTCAGTCTTAGCTCGAGCACCATCCAACTTAAATCTCTTTCATTACTACGCATTAAGATACACTCGCCGAATACATATTATTCCAAATACAAATTCCAAAACCTCTCTACTTCTCTCTTTTTCGCATCTCCTAAAAACCCTCCCTTTACAAATTTGCCCATATTTTTTTCATTTCTTATTTTCATAAGTGAGAATGAACAAACTATTGCCTGCAATATAACACTGCCCTTGAATGACTACATCAAATACCTTTCGTCTACAAGAACATGTCCGCTCACTAAACTGCATAAAATGCCTCACTCTAATGTACGATAATATCACGAGAAAATTGCCTAATAAACTATAAAACCACACTCTCTGTTTCCTTTTCTTTCTCTCCATGTGTGATAGTGTGATAAAATGCTAAGCACCACTCAAACCCTCGCACTCTTTCTTTATCCCTGATATTCATTTTACTCGCCTTTTTAAAACTTTACGTATTCGACTCCCAACACCACAGTAACTAAGAACGTCATCATGAAATAAACCAGATTGAAAGAGACAAAAGAACAAGACAATGCAATTACGACGTAACGCTAAATTGTGAAAATGAAGATAACACGACAATAAAAAAAGTCAGATTAATGCATAAACAACTTCATTTCAGACAGATTACTTTTAATATCTTTTAATAGTAACGAACTAGTGTAACACGTGTACTTTCAATGAATACTAGTCACTAGAGCTAAGATAGTGTAGTCCTAACAGCCCCATTACTCTGACAGCATCTACTCAATTTTGTTCGTCTCTAAACAACAAAGTTTAGTAAGCTAAATTTTTCATTACTAAATTTTTGGTATTTTTTAATGAAAAAGTAAAAAAAGAACTTAAATGATTTTCATACATCTCCCTTTCATAAGTGCTTTAAACGTCACATGTATTTTGTCTGAAATATCACCTACTTCACTACCCTTCCAGCGTTATCCTCAAATAAGTAGTTTCTTCAAATCCAATTCTACTACAATATACAACACTTGAACAGATGAGAAATACATAAGGAAGTCACCCATATACGAATGACTTTGAAATCAAAATTTTGAGATATTTCAATATTTTCAATGAAAAAAGTAAAAATATTTAGAGTATGATGCACTTACCGAGTGATATAATACGAAAATCGGATTCTCGATAACAATCCACGCCTAGGAATTCTGGAATTAATCAATCCAATCTTGAAACTAACGTGTCACTAATTAATAAGGGTAAAAAAATCTGATTAAACCTTTATAATACTCTAAACAAGTCCTGTCTATTTTCGGATCCAAGAAATAGCTTTAACATGACGTAAAATTAACTGGAACAAAGTCGTTATTGGAAATTCTACGTCAAATTTCAGACTAATTTCATTTCAGAGAATTAATTTTAGTTTTTAAAACCAGACACACTGATATCATACTTTAAATTTCGAAATAGCGTGGACCTCATGTTGAAGAACCCAGCTTGTGAGATAAAACAATTCAACAACCTGATTTCTAAATGTTTTTATATAATTATAGAGCTGTGATAACTGATAAATTCAAACCATCATCATCGCTATGGCCATGAACAGAAGAAAAAGGTTCCATAAATTCATCCTTTTCAGTCTTAGCATCACAGATATTTGCATTAGCAATATCATCTTCATCAGTTCCCAAAGGATTGATATGTTCCATTTCAGCTAACCTTCTTCGCAATTCCTGAACCAAATTTCCTGTAAAAAAATGTTCGTTAACTCCAATTACAGCAATAAAAAATGTAACAAACAAATGTTCCACAACATTTATACAACGTTAGTTACCAAATGGACTTTACTTCAAGCTATTTTATCACAATCCTTAATGATTTGTAAATATGTCTTGCATCGTTTTTATTTCATTACTGCAAAAATGAATTGACAGCATGACGTGATGCATTCTCTCCTAATAGTAAAAAAAACTTCAACCCCTTCAACTCCTTGCCTAATGATATCACGTTTTCATGCTTTAAGTAGCACATGACCTCTAATAAATAAAAACAGTACAAAACTGATAATATATGAATACCTAAATACGACAAAACCAAGAGCATGAAACAGAAAACGAAGTGAAACTTTGAATTAAACAAATCAAAACCAAATCGGTGATAAATGACAGCAGCACAAAAACAATGCTAAAAATCTCATTAACAATCGGGGATGGGGTCTTGGCACGAACATCTGTGATTGTATGCGTTCTAGAAGTAATATAATGACAACCTTATTAGAACTGGCAACTTGACAAATCATCAACTATTGATTAAAGGCAGGATACTTGTATCGTAATAAAGCAGACCACAAGTTGCCTAGTCAATAATTTTTAAAAGGTGTCTCTTGATGTCAATCAATACGTGAAATGTGAAAATCTCTGACCATTAATAGTGATAATGACACGATAGGCTCAAAATTTGAGCTCTCGCTACTTCACCCAAAAAACAGCCCCACAATAAATACCTGCAACCTCATCCGACCACATCCCTGTATAACACTGGCTGGCAAATGACTACTGAGCGACGAGATAGGAGTACTTTAATTACATTAATCCTAGATAATTTGCATATGCAAATTTGACATTTGTACTTTGAATGCCCTTACCTCATTCATCAAAAAGGCATCAATTACATACATACAGACATCAAGAGAACTATCAATGTCAGTTCCTATTCTGATGATTTGCATAAGAAAATCGCTGCACATTAACCAAACATCTGTGGAAGTTTAAAACTATTTTCCCTTACTACACAAATTAATTAAGGAGAACCATATTAGAAGGAATGATAACGATACATATAATAATTGTTGCTTGCCCCCTGTTGAGAAACTGAACGGTTTAATTGTACTGTGATGCAGAAAATGGGGCATGAAGAGAGAAAAACAGCATCTGAAACTGTAACAGGAAACAGTGGGAAAACAGATGAAGTTGTAAAAAGCCCTGCCAGTATACCAGAACCAGGTAACAGCAACTAGAACTCACTCGTCTGTGGAATCGAGCAACTTCTGAGATCATTAGTCAGTAGTATTGCAGGTCGTTTACGCCCGCAGACGTGGTTTTCATGGAGTCAGCGAAGCGTGTAAACACACATTACACCCATTCTGAGTGAAATACGCTACACTTAACAGCTTACAGCTTATCTAGATACAACCAGAAATACTTGACTCGAATGCAAAACACGCACAAACGTGAAATAGACCAGGCAGAAAACTATCTCACAAAACGTAGACTCGCTTAAACTTGGAGCAGTGACCATGCCACACAGAATCCCCCATTCCACCAAAACCTTCACAAGAGGAAGTTTGGCCGGAGAAGAACTCGAAGATAAACCTAAGGGAAGCCAAGAAGTGCAGGAGAGGCATGAATCTCAAACTTGCTTTTAAGCGTGACAAACATGGAACTTTAAACTTGTTGACGGGGCATGTGAGATTTTCTGAAATAAATCTGAACTGTTCTATAGGAATCTGACCGAGCAACAGCTTATCAGCCAGAAAGTAGTAAAGGCAACGATTTCAGGCCAATATCTTGTGTCAAACCTTTACAAGTTGACAACGCAATGTGTGGTACGTGTCATGCAGTTGGATGTTGCTACGAAAAGGTGGCTACTTGCAGATGTAATTAGGAACTGTTGATTAGGTTCAAGGCGCGAAAGAGCAAATACTGCATAACATGGTGGTATGCTGGATGCATGGAAACCAGCAAAACGCTACCTAGTATCAAGTGTCAAAAAAGCCATCGATTCAGTTAATTCATCGGGAAGAGATGAGAAGCATCTCCTTCATATAGGCAGTAGTGCTAAAAAGTAATGAAAGAATCATGATGTACAAGGAAATTGAACAGGGAATCCTCTAGAAAGACAGCTTATTTTCGCTGCTATTCGCTTTAAACAAGGATCTGTTGAGCCTCACCTTTAGTACGAGGTGCCAAAAGGTGGTGGTTTCCACTGATAATGAGTCATCAATGTCGCTGGAATACGAAAACACTTCCAGGCAAGATGACGCGTAATGCTGTTACCTACGGGTTAGAAATATTGTGGGGAACGTGTGAAGACTGTGGATCATGTGGCAACGAAATCACATATATCACATTACTATACTAGAAAACATAACAAGGTGCTGCGGTGTATCCATTTCGAACTCTGCAAGAAATTTGGTCTGAATACCTGGCGCACGATAAGAAGCAGCATGAAGTGATCCCGACAGACGTTGTTAGTCAGAACAGACTCGTAGCAGTGGAGATCGAGAATAAACGAAAGTATGGTATGATCTACTGGCTAATAAACTCGGGTCAGAGATGAAATGCAGGAGGAATATAATTTTGTATCTGATGATTTGGGATGGAATTGTAACGAACTTCCATAAACGCAACGAGAAGATCAGTATATCTGATCATGTGAGGCATTTATCCATTCGATGTTTATCTATTCGTGCTCAAGAAGACGCTTGAAAGCATTTCCTTCAATCATCGTAGTGGATTCGACGAGGACGGAACAACTGAGACCAAGAGAGCAGAACTGAGCGCGGGGCAAGCACAGTCAGTGCGAAGAATTAACAATCGTGAGATATTGATTATACAAATATAATCAATTAATACAAATATTTTATAATGTACATGTATTGTTCGACTTTGCCAAGCTGCCAAGCGGTTGAGCTGCCAACTATTCAGTCGTATCGCAAAGCCGGAAAGCAGGAGATGGCAAACAAACGAGAAAAAACCGAGCCTAGAGTCAAGAATGTAAACAGATGGAAAAGAAATGAGGCTGCTGAAAAGGGCTCCGCGAAGCATACGGGAAAGCGCTCAACCAGTCTACCGGAACTAGCAGAACTGAGTGCCGGTATATATATTCATGACAGTAAAGGATTTCTGAATGGGTAAAAATAAAAAAGAAGCAAAAATATTAGTAAAAGTCTGCATTACTGCAGCCAGTACAAAATTGTCATTTTTGCTGCTTGTTCCTGCAACTAACATATTTTTATGGCAAGCATTCTTGTCCGAATCAATTTCACCAATTGCAGTAAGTATGCAAATGTGCATTACTGTAACAAAATTTCTTACTTGCAGGCTGCCTGGAACCCGATAGTTAGATATGCAATTGACGATCAATCTTGACAACTTTCCAATTATGAAATCGGTTGTTGGCGAGTGCAACAAAATGTTAGATGATAAAATGAGTGATCAAAAGTAATTTATTTACATAAAAGACAATGATGGATCACTTTGTATACTTACATAGTATTGTGAACGAATAAATAATACGGCTGTAAAGAATCATTTTTTGTGCAAAGAATATCATAATCATGCGTATACATGAGCAGGTTGTACTTGACTTGACTTCTATCAAGTTAATCCGACTTACTTACAAGTCACGCAAATTAAATGAAAAACATCAACAGCAGAAATTTCAACAATTTTCACTTGTCAAAACAATCGGGGCTAGCGTCATCATTGTGATAGAGAATGGCACTAAATAGAGTGAAAATTGAAAGCCATGTAATCAGTATTTTGTGCGCACAAACAGAAACACCCATTTCACGCAACGAATGCTCACTAAAATAGGCATGTATCACTTATGCAACAACAAAGAATAATTGTATTGTGCGAAATAGTGTTGTACAAAACACAAACAAAGAAGCTACAATATTGACGGAAAGCAATTAACGAAGTTCACGGATAAAGTGAAAAAATTGATCGATATGAGGGTAAGTAATTGTTAACAATTAACTTGATTGTTAAGTGCCGTTGACAGATAACACTAATATTACTAGTTTTATGAACGTACGTGAAACTAAAAATATCTCCAAGAAGATGCAAAACGTAAGGCCTACACACCGGTTTTTAAAAGCAGAAATTATTTTCCGCAGTTATCATGAAATGTGTGACACAAACCACTTTTATGCGACTCTATATGATGTATGGACAAGATGTTTATAGTCTCTTTTTCTCTTGTATCATTCATTTCAAGTTCGAGTTATCTGCAGCTGTTCGAATTCTTTAGTGCATAGTAACCTACTATGATATGGGAGTTCAAAAGTCAAGTCATTTTCAATTAACTCCCATTTTTTGCAGTTTGCCTTTTACTGACTGTAATAGTTGTTTCTACTCTTTCTTCCATCATTGCCAATATTTAGATTATTTTATTTTACCGTACAAAATTTCTGAGTATATTCAGTTATCGTACATTTATTATTTCTCTGAAATGAATTGCTTAAACTTAAATAAATCAATGCTATATGATTTAACTTTGCACAATTTACGTGAAAACGTGAAAAAATAGTAACCAACTTTACTCACTTTGCTAGTATTTGCGTAAATTAATTTCATGTTGTTTATATCATATAATATTAGACAAAAGAATAGTGATGGCGATGAAATTCGGGCTTGATTATGCGAAAAGAGTGGCGAAGTGTAAAAAATGTCACCATCAGTTACTAAAAGGAGTTCGTTTTCTTGTTTGTCAGTAAAATGTTGATAGAATTAATGGCATTGTATATCATTTTATTTTTATTTGAGTAAGAAACAGAAACAATGTATATCTGTGATAATTCTTAAATCTTTGTTTTTTCTTTTTGTTAATTCTTTAAATCTTAAATCTGCATAATATTATTTAAATTATTGTCTTATGACTAATTAATTTTGGCAAAAGTATGAGATTATACTCATTGTTATCAGCATCATGTGTTTATTAACTGCTTTAAGGATTTACGAATGTGGAGAATGGTACCAAATCCTTTTACAGCAGAATCAGCAAATCCTACAGAAATGAAAAACTATTTCCACTGTGACTGCCTTTTTGAAACACTCACACGATGTCGTGCGACTACTAAAGTTATCGAGTCATCGGATGACATTGACGGTTTTTTTTGCAAGACGACTTTCCTCTCTATTTTCAGTAGTAAAATAGTACTAACTTTTTTAGTTTAAAAAAAAAAAGCTTCAGGTTGGGAAAAGGCCAATGATAATGATAAAGAAGCAATTATGGAGAAAATTAAGGAATTACAAGAATTACGAGTGAAAAAGTTTGGAGATAAAGTTAAAACTTCTCAATCTTATTCTACAAAAGAAACTTTAAAACCTAAAAGTAAAAAAGTCTCAAATGAAAAATCAAAGTCAGTCGACTCAGCTCCAAAAAGAACGAAGTCAAAAAATTCAAAGAAAGGAGCCGAAAAAGATACATGTAGTGAGGTCACTGATCCCATACTGAATTCTTCGAATGATGGATTGGTATCAGACGGAGCGGATCTTACAGCGTCAGGCCAAGAAAAAAAGCATCTTCAGAGTCAGAAAGGAAGCAAATTTGATGTATTCAAGTTGTTCTGCAAACTCTGTGATGTGATTTCTTCAGTATCGAAATTCAGCGAAAAAACTGAAGCTGTCAGAATATTCATCAGTAAAGGTATTGTACTATTTTTGTATCGAATTTCAAAGTTTGTTATCTAATTGTCTTAAGAAGTTTCGTACTTCAGGTGTATTGAAAACTCTTTCCTCACTTTAATACTTACAATTTAATAGACAAGATTTCTCCACTTTTTGACAAATCAATTTTTTCAGAGATTGTGGATGAGAACACTAAGGTGATTCATTCATTTTTCCAGTATATTTATAAATATACCTGCCCAAAAGGAGGACTATTTTGTCTATGTACATAAAATACAATGGATTATGATTTTATTTAATTGATATCTTACAACATCAGATATAGCAGCAAAAACTTGAATTACAGAAGGATACGATGGTGATTTGTGTTTGTTGATTAAAATGCTCATTCCTGAAGTAAGCAACAGGATATACAACTTGAAAGCCAAACAGATGATCAAAATTTTCTCTACTGTAAGTAAATTGTGAATTGGATTGCTACAATAATGCATGAAAATTAAGTTATTGTATTGGCCAATTTCTCATCCGCTAAGACTTGGACAAGTCTATATGAAAATCAAAATTCAGATTTTGCTTCTGCAGTGATTTATTTTCATTTTAGCTTGTTTTGATTAAGATCATCTTCAAGTCAACCTTTCAGTACATCATAAGATGTTGATGAGTAGGTGGATAACTCTCTCATATGATTTAATGGAATTTATCAACTTAGGAATATTGCTTTGCTTTCATAAACATGACAAGTTTGTAAATTCGTTTCCAGTTGCTTAGTCGATCAATAGAAGAGATGACTGAGTCTTACAATCAAACAGGTGATGTATCCCAAACAATATGCCATTTTTGGTCACAGTCTGCTGAGAATAAGAAAAAATCCAAGTTAACAAATCATATGGTAAGCTAAAGATTGCCACTTACAAAAAAATTTGTGCATGTACATAATGTTGTGAGCATGTGACAAATTTCCTGTTTCCGTGCTCTCATGAATAGCAAGCAAATTATCGATCTGTTAGGCTCTTATCAAGTTCTGATTCGCAATATTTTTATTGACGGTTAAAAACTACTAACGTGGGTACTTTTGTTCTCTACCAAACTTTATTGTTTTTATTATGCAATAATACGTTGATGCGTGAGGTTTAGATAGATGATTGGTTAGAGCAGTTAAGTGGATTAACTCAAGAAGAAGACCAACAGTCTCACTTTTCCAAAATTTGTGAATTGTTAGTATTTTGTTCAAGGAAAGACCTTTATCCAGTCCAATGGTTTTTTTTCTTCAAGGAATAAGAAAGCATCAACTTTTCAAAATTTTAAGAAGAAAATGATTATCTGAAGTCTTTTACCATTGTAAATTGGTTTTCAGAAGTTTAGAAACTAATTATGTATTGCAGAGCATCTACTCTTGAACTTAAATATATTATTCGTTTGGTGATGAAAGATTTGCGTATAAATGCTGGAGCGAAGCATATGTAAGCAAATACTAACATATAGTTTATATTCTTAATTTGTTCTGGTTTTGTGATTAATTTTAGGGATTCATCATGTTAATGAGGCATGGTAACTAATTGATCGATTTCATCAGTTTTCTGTATGAAGTTAAATTCAAGACTCAAACTGTTTGCTTTGCATCATATATTCAACATATTGCAGACTAGAGGGTGTAAGAAAAGGGGCGTATCAAATGTTTCAAGTTTCACGAAACTTGGAGTTTGTAATCGCAAAAAGCCAGAACATAGCTAGTGACGAATCACTGACACTTGAAAGTGGCATACTTTTAAATACTCCTGTCAAGCCAATGCTTGTAAGTTATTGCTATAATTCTTATCTGTTCGAGATGAAGTTTCGAATGTTTCATTCTTCTTGTTTATGATGAATTAATGTTTAAATTCATTTAAAATCCATGTTTTTGGACTTTAATAGAAGCAAGAAAATGATATTGCTTGCAAATTGAAAAATGCTTCAATGTGGTTCAAATTTTTTGGATCAGTGCAGATTAATTTCCTAGTTTAAGAAAGCAAATATTTTAGGCTGCACCTTGTCGCAGTATCAAACAGGCCATGGAAAAATGCAATAAGGAAATGTACGCAGAAATTAAATACGATGGAGAACGATTACAATTACACAAAGATGGAGATAATTTTATGTTTTTTTCACGATCTCTGAAGCCAGTATTAAATCAAAAGGTTTGTTTTGTAAACAAAAATTTTTAGAATTAAAAATTTCTAATGAAATCGAATGTAACAGCTTTAAATGAGAGTGTGAATTGTTACTTTATGCTTACTTCTAGGGGCTAACAAAAGGAGATATGCTTTGTTGTCATTTTGATAGGAAAATCATGTTATTTTGACAAAATAATCATATTTTTTCAGGTGACTGATCTAAATAAAGTTGTGTTGCATGCATTTCCAACTACCAAAAATTTAATTGTTGATGCGGAAATGCTACTTTTGAACACGAAAAGTGGTAAACCTTTACCATTTGGAACTTTGGGTGTTCATAAAAGAAAGGAATTGGAGGACGCTGTCGTTTGTTTATTTGTTTTCGACTGCATTTATTACGACAATGAATCGTTAATTGAAAAGTTAATTTTGGTTATTTCGCTCTTTTTAAATTTAACAATGATTAATGACATTTAAAGGTTGCTTTGGGATAGAAAATAATTAGCGGTCAAATTCTAGCTTAATAAAAGTTTAAATGATACTAATTTCATCTCTTAAGAACTTTGCGAGAACGTAGGAAGTACCTCGAAGATAATATTAAGGAAGTGCCTAATCGTGTTCTATTGTCCAACTGTCATCTTCTGAAAAAAAATGTGAGTTTTTTGTTTTATCGCTTTTCGATTAGATTTACCTGAGTAGTAATAGACTGTGAATAATTTACTTTTTTTTGACTTTACAGGAAAGTGAAAAACTAGAAATGTTGATCTCAAAAACCATTGATGAAGGTTTAGAAGGTTTGGTGTTAAAAGACTTAGATGGTATTTATGAGCCCGGAAAAAGACATTGGTTGAAAGTAAGTTCTTCAATTTTTGACCAGTTTGTTTATTAAAATAAAACTCAGTTCAGTATGCCATAGTCGTTGTGAAACAAATTAGCTACAAAATTTCCTTAGGTAAAAAAAGATTATTTGGAAGAAGGTACTATGGCAGATGCAGCTGATCTCATTGTTCTGGGTGCATATTATGGAACAGGAAAGAAAGGTAAACTATGGACTTCTTTCCCTTTTGATAGCTTTTATTTGCGTCATTCCATTACAGAAAAATAATGTTTTTTCACCAGTATTTATGTATGTGATTTCAATGCAGTAAGCAGACATGCATTCACAAGCATAATTCCTTTTTTTGTGGAATATTCACTTACATTTCTTTGTTTGTTTGATTTTTTCAAACTTTTCTAGGTGGTATGATGTCGGTATTCTTGATGGGAGTTTATGACAAAGAAAAGCAGAAATTTTGTACGGTAACAAAATGTGGGAATGGATATGATGATGCGACGCTAGATCGCATCAATAAGGAGTTGTCACCTAAAGTAATATTTATTCTTTTGGCTTCCACGAAAGTGTTCATATTAATGCTTTATTTTTGGATAGTTCTGAAAAAGTTTGGGGATTGATTTTGAGTTAAAAGAATCCCAATATTTTTGTTAAAATATCTCTTATTTAAGATGATTAAAATATCGCAAGCTTACGTAAATTTGCCTGAATGGATTGAGTGCCCTCGATCACTTGTTCCTGATTTCATTGTTACTGATCCTAAAGACTCACCAGTTTGGGAAATTATTGGTAATTTTTGCTCCAGTATCCTTGAATCCGTGTTGTATTTGCCGTTCGCTATGGTTTTTACATGGTCATATCATAAATATTTTTATTCTAACATGCATGTAGATTTTAACAAATTTAGGAGCCGAATTTTCGCGGTCAGATACACATACGGCTTCTGGTATATCAATACGTTTTCCACGGGTAACTAGAATTCGAGATGATAAAAACTGGGAGACGGCTACTGATCTGCAGGAACTTAAGGTGATTTTGCATCCGTAATTTTTAAATCTCATCTTTATTAGAGAGTTATCTACCGTAAAGATGGAGAGATATTTGTGTCCTTTACCCCTCTTTACTTTCATTGTCAATATCGGTGAGAACAAAGGAGCTTAAAAAACAAAGACAGCTTCAATATGAAATAGGCGAATTCTAAAATGTTCACATATGTTTCATTTTTACTGTTATATCTAGTGAAATCATTCGTATTTTAGGAATTGTATGAGAAGTCACTAATTAAGACGGGCATCAGCGTCGAATGTAATGATGAGCACCTTTCTGTGAAGCAGAAATTGAGTGATCAAAACAGTGCAGAAAAAGCTTCTGTTTTGAGTAGAAAACGACAAAAAGTCTATGAAGGAAAGCGCGAAGAAGAAAGTGTTTCTGAAAATGTTCAAACAAATGACCTGAATCATGATGAAGAAATTGAAGCGAAGAAAGCAAAGTTGCCATGCAAGTTAGTTTGATCAAGTTATCATACATCTCTTATTATTTCCTTTATACATTTTTCTTGATACTCTCTTTGGCTTCTATTTTCATTTCTTGATCGAGACGTATTTTCCTAAATCATCCTTTGTAAGTCATCTATTTTGGGAACAGTGATAAAATTCGATTGAAATGTTTATTAATAGTCCACTAATTCTTTGGTAATTAAAGAATTTTCAGATATGGTGAGCAGTGTTACAGGAAAAATCCAAAGCATTTAAAGAAGTTCACTCATCCAAAATCAAACTTTTAAATCAAAAATACTTGATTTTTTCGTGAAATTTTGAATTTTCTCAAACAAGATCGCTATATTTGTATGCGAAACAAATTATAAATGACTGATTATAAATGAAGCAAAGCTTTATCATATTTGACTTCTTTGTGCTTAAGAGTAATTATTCTAGTTAGAATTTTTGTTATTGACTATTGCATATTGTGATTATGATAAAGGCGCTGTCATAATTACTGAAATTTATAGATTGTTTGAAAATACTTACTGTACATATATTTATATACTAATCGTGAGTTGTCAACTACATGAGATATTTAATTTTTTTTTCGTCAATTTTTATCAGTATTTGCAACTTACGGATAGTATCAAATGTGCTAGTGAATTAATCTCTGCTCCGTAGCTTTAATCAGTTGTTTCGTTTTTCTGTCCTTCTTTAGCAAAATAAATTGTACATATTTGTGAGAATCATGACGATATCATATGGATTATAAGATTTTGAGGAGGATTATCATTGGAGTAAACATTGACGAAATGATAGTCTTCGGCTTTATGTTTGTTAGGATGCAGTTTATCTACGCACTCAGAGAGCATGGTGATTAACACAGTAGCAGCAGCCGGTGATAGAATGTTCGACTTGCATTTTGTATTATTGGGGGTCTATTATGATAAGTTTATGTGTAGTCATGTATGAATCAGTGTTATTCTATAAGGATCTGAGAAATCCTTTGGGAAGTCGTACTGTGGATGTCAGCTTGTGGCAGACGGATATTGGCGTATTTGGATGATTGAATGTCTGTTTCCAGTGATGTACGCCGGTTAGGTGTCCTTGCGGACCAACTAGGATATGTCCAATTTCTTCATCATTTCCTGTGTTTTGGTAAACCTTAAATTCATGTGTTGTATATTTTTATGATTATTCTCTACTAAATTGGACAAAAATGTGTCATTTTATAAGGCATTTGTGTTATTTATTGTATCAAAGATTACTTTTCATCAAAATTAATTAGTAAATTTTTAAAAGTAATGTAATCTTATTACATTAGTGGTATTTAATTATCACTAATTATGATGATAGTAACTGTATCTCTATAAAAACAAAGAAAGATTAACTTTTATTTGAAGGCTGATGTCAGCATAAGTCGAAGGTACATTGAATTTCATTGTTTCTTTGAAATACATTTTTGTTGCAAAACGTTTACTGCGTGTTTCATATTTTTCAAGTATTTCACATCGATGAAGTAATTGCACACTCAGAAAAATATCTGTAAATGATAAGGTTTGTATAATGTGTTGTTAACAGAAAACAAAAGAAATATACGGTATTTAGTTTTGTGTAATTTTGCCATATTTGGTTACTCACAGCATTTATTCCATTTTTCTACTTTACAATGACCCAGTTCCGAAGAAAGATTTTTATTAACTCGTGGAGGCTTGCAGGGAATTTGATAATAAATAAGTGCAAATTTAAATTAAGCTTTCCTTCGCGTATATCTTTTTGTGCATTAGTCAGTAGAGTGAATAAATATAATCAAAAAACTTTCAAATTCAATACTTTTTAAGCATGCAAGTACTTTATCCATAATTGTAAAAGTTTTTCTGGTTTATAATTAAATAAATAAAAGATATAAAAAATGAAGAGAGAAATAAATGCAAAGACAGTAACGAATGGGTAAATAAACTTGGACTGACACTGCTATGGTTCTAATCAGTTTAATAAATGCCATGAGTAAATTTTTAACCCGAAACTGATGCAGAATATTATGTATATATATAGTTTTCAGAAAATGATAAACTGCAATAAAATTATGAAGAATCGTTAACTAGACCACAATTCTGTACTGCAGTGAGGTCCTTTACGTAAATGTTATAAACAGCTAGCACGTTGTCTTTTTTACGATACTTTAACGTTAGTAGAACTTCACCAACAGTATTCTAAAAATTTTTAAGTAAAAGTACTCAAAGTATTTATTAAACAATGAGTAAAGCATTGTTAAATTGTTATGCTTCAAAACTTGAGTTTGCTATTTTTGTGCTATCAGAGCATCAGAAATGAGCACATTTAAAGGTTTAACAACTAGTTTACACTGACTTATTACAGCATTTTGAATTATTCAGTAAAGATCATTTAATGCTTGGACATGAAATTAGGAGATGATTTTTATTAAACAAAATATCAATAAAATATGACATCAGTAGAGTTAGTAGTTTTATTATAGTTGAAGGATTTGTATTTGATTAGTACTGCAAGTATAATTTTTAAGTATATTAAGACATCAATTGATAACTTTATGATCTGCGAAATGTAGTCTGTGATATATAACTTTTCCATATCATGTAACTTACTCAAAGTATTTATTCATTCAGTATTTTACGTGTAATAGATTTGTTTATTTATTTTTATAAAAACGAACTTGTGAGAAGGATTGTATGGGAAGTGCTATTTTGGTATGAATTTGTTGCCAAACTCTTCGTTTATTAGTTATTGCTTGGGATGTGCCATCTATTGTTGCTGGGAATAGCATTCGAATAGGGTCACTCTCATTTTCGTTCTCCATCAAATGCACCAACATGGCTAATGTGTCCATTGAATCAGTCTCGTGTCCTGTTATGCGAGCACTGCCAATTATTTATGAAAACTTATGGATAAAAGTACCCTATTGCTCTTAAATTAGTATTTATTATTTTCTATTATATTTAGATTTGAAGCACAGAGCTGTTCCTTAACTGGTGCATAAGTGCTGTAATTCTTTGCTTATCACTACTAAGTTTGTTTTACTTCTAATTTTTTTCTTGAACTTTACAATTTCTCATTAAAGAGTATTAACGTTTATCAAATACTTTATAGCAAAAGTATTCATAATTATTTATTTACTTGTTTGTAAATAATTTTTACTAATTACAGAAATTATTTGCTGATAGTTTTCAAATGGAGAAATTTATTTAAACGCATTATTAAGTCGCTTTATGAAGTATGAGAGAAATATTACTTTTCCTGTAAGATATGCTTGGTGCCGTAATTAATCCACGGCGATCACATAATGATACTGATCGTGGATTACGATGAACGCGATTCTGTGCAGAATGTGTATTTCTTCGTCTATGTTGAAAATTTAAAAATTCATGGATGGAATGGACAGATGCAAAGCTGTCCATCGGATTCTGTAAGATTTTTGCATTCAGTTGCTATTATTCATTACGAGTCTATCATAATGCATAGAGAATGGTTTTAAGAGTTTGAAAAATAAATGAATAAAAACAAGTTTAGCATTCACTGTGTAAATTACTTTTTATCAGCTACATAATTTGTTTGCAATTCATTTTTTCTTTCAATATATCATTTTTAAAAGTAATTAATGGAAAAAAATTCACCGGAAGGATTGAGCTTCTTTAGAAACTGAGAACAAATTAGTGATGAAAAATGAATATTAAAAAAAATCAACCTTGTACTCGAAAATTCTTTTTAACTATTTTACAGCCTGTCACACTAAATTTTTACTTACAACATAATGTACCCAATTCTACTGAAAATGTAAATGATTACTTTGACAAATAACTTCCGGTAGTTTCTACCGTGTGCTTATATTATCCATTAAATCTTGATTATGCTTTTAATACAATGAACAAATAGTTAATGCTAACATTAGGTTTTCCGCCCAATTTAAATCTAAGAAATTCATATCTTGAAAAGATTCAATTATGCTTTAGTTATTTTGATGAAAATCAAAAGAAGAAAGCAAAAATATTAAAGTAAAAGGCATACATATTTGAAATTAACGACTGAAGCAGTGTCAGCAAATGAAATGATAAAAGAGAGAATATATTTATTCATACAAGGTGTTGGTAAAAGTAAAACGAAGTGCAACAAATACAGTAATTATCAAAATATTATGCGACATCTATGGACTATGGAAGAAAAACTTGATCTCGTCAAGACTTACCGTTGTAATATCTATATCTTACGATCAGTTCGGAATCGAAGTGAATTTGCAAACTAAATATTTTTTAACACATAATCATTTCATTATCAAAAAACAAACTTTTCTGAATATATATATATAAAGTAAAAATTATGCTAAATTTTAACGAATTAGTAGGAAGGAAAAGTTTGATTTTTAAAGCATATTTTACCCGAAAAGTTATGTTTAACGAGTCACTGCTAACTGATTACCTTGTTTTTCCCTGCAACTTTTGTCAATTTTTATTCACAAATTATTAGCATGATAAATGCTAATGATAACTTTGGGGAAAAAAAATGATATAATACAATATTTTGGATATCGATAAATAAAGATAGAAAAATTTTGGCACAAATAATATTTCAGCACTGATATACATGGATGAACTAGCATATTCTTCCTAAAATTTATTCCATAGTTGAAAAGCAAACTATTTTGATTAAATTTTTTTTCATGATGTTTTGAAGGAAGAAAATCTATGCTTGTAAAAGATTGATGCAAAAAAAGCAAGAAAAAAAATGCTGAAGGAAGTAAAAGTTTATGCTAGCAATTACCAGAAATGTATATAAAAGTATCAAAAAACTTTTAGTATTAAAATTGTTGATGATTAAAACATTAGCACCATAATATAAAATAGTGAATAACACTGCATTGTTTCTGTTCAAAAAAATTCTCTTATCTCAAAATAACGCAAGAATTTATTTACTCAGTGCAAATGCATTGTAAATGTAATTTAAGTAAAATAACGGAAACATTCTGAATTCAATTCAATTCACTGCAATTGCTGTTAAATAATTTAATTTCAATTATGCTATAGAATATAAAAAAGTAAAGTGAAAGGTATTAGAATTTTTGAATTACTAAAAACGTTTGAAAATCTTCTAGCCGGCAAAAAAAACTAAAGAATTTATACAGAGATAGCTTCATGAAGTGACTTCAAATTTAATGAAGAACATGAATGAACGAGATGTTGACACAAAGGTTTATTTACTTGCAACAGTATAAATAAATTTTGTGATATTCTTGTTACAGCTAAAAATTGGAAAATTTGAATGTATGTTAATGTAAATTATGTTGATGCAACATGCTTATGTTAATGATTACAAATAAATTAATATTTGAAATTCACTTTTTCAATAAAATATTTGTTTAAATTGCATTTATTACTATATTCAGCAAAAACACGTGTAAATAAAACAGAAATATTTACACTTTGTGGAATCTAAAATCAAAATAAATTTGCTTAACTCTTGATGGAAAATGCAATAATCTTATCGATGTTAATAAGAGGCAAAAAATTTAAGTTGCAAAGCTTGCATATTAGCTGATACCCACGCATAAAAAGTAGTAAATGTATATATATATAACAAAACGAGTACTTGATCTTTGACTGCATCCAAATTTAAAATAAAGACAATTTTAGGATATTTTCGGGGATTTGTTTATTTTCTGTTTGTTTTGATGGGAAGTAATGGGCATAACAGTCGGTATTGTTATTAATTGTTGCTTAAATATTGTGCTATTTCATTTCAATTAACTTTATTCACTTTTCAATCTATCTTCACTTCATTTATTTTGTTTTATTTCTAGGTTTTACAAATAAATATCCTATCTAATTTTACTACATAAAAAATTTTTAGATTCATTATTATCACTATATAAGCATTTATCACTATATATAAGCATAGATTTACAGCACAGTACTTACAGTATATCGCATAATCATCTGAAATAATTTAAAACTTCGACAGTAATTTATATCTCTACTAGGATAAGATTACTGTTAGCAGATCTGAATGTTTGATGAGTAATTATCATAGTATGACTTTTTTTTATTAATTTGCATGAAGTACTATGTGAAGACTAAATTTTGTCCTTGTTGCAGAGTAACACTGTATTATGTAGAAGCAAAGCTGTAATTATTGTTGTAGTTCGTAGTAAGATATTTAGAGTGAGAACTAAATATTTAAATTAATTAAAAAGTGTACAAAAATTAAGAAATCTTCGCCCAATTAAAGTGTAATAAGTTGATGATGGTACCAAATATTTTCATAATTTTGAAATTCAATTTTCCTACTATAACAACCAAAAATGATTAGCAAGAAAAATATTACTGCATGATAAAAGTTGCGCACAAATTTTTTGGCAAAAAAAGGCAAAACAAAAAAAAATAAATAAAAATTACATTTAAAAATTTGCAATGAGTGCATTGTTTCAACAAGCAATATTCAAAAAATTTTTCAATATATGCAGTTGAGAAAACATACTGATTTGTTGTAGTTAAAAGTTGAGGATTTTTCGCAACAAAAAATAACAGCAATTAAAGAAATTTTTCAAATCTTTTAATGCTAAAGCTTAAATTAGTCAAACTTAAAGCTGAATATATTCAAATATCGCGCAACATTTTCTTTGCTTGACATTTTCAAGCATTTTTAACTAATATAACAAGTGATAATAATGATAATGACATTTGCTGCTTTCATTAATATTTGATTTGTATTGCAATTTACTGATGAAATCAAATTTTACAGAAATCGCAATTTTCATTAAATTGATTAATGCAAAAAAATCATTAATAATCAGTCATTAAGATCGTTTATATACTTTTAATATTATTAGAATATATCTATAAATTTTTATTTTGTTATTTACTCCTTTCATCACGAAAGTTCTCGTTGTTTCTCGTTTTTATAATAAATTTATTTATTATCAACGTTTCTTATATCTATCGATTTACTTATGATTACCACTAAATTATAAAGAATAAATAATAAGCAGTAGAAGAAACTGCTTGCATACATGAACGAGAGCTGAGAGATTCAAAATCGTTAAAACCATATTTGTTTGATTATTTTGTCACAAATTAAAAACAAATTTTCAGAATTACTTTTCAAACTTTAACTTTTTCAATTGTTAGATAATTCGTTTTCAAATTTTAATTATTTTGTCAAAAAATTTGATTAACTTTAAAGCATACAAATGACAATGATTACAATAAGAAATGCTTGCTATGTGTAATAATATATATTACTCAAATTCGTGCTAAATTTTGATAAATTTTGCAATTTTATCTTCTTTTGGCGAAATATTTTTAAAAAGTTATTCATACGACAATGCAATATTTTGAATTCATTTGCAGTGAATCTTTTATCATATGAACAAAGTGGACCAAAACCAATTTAGTATCTTGCAAATCCTTTTCAGTTCTTTAATATTTAAGTATGTGAGAATAGCCAATGAATATTAAATACTTCAACGATATTTCAGAATTTTATTTCAAATTTTAAAAAGGAAATGACACTCAAAACAAACTCTTCAAAATTTTTTTTCAAATTTTGCTTAAATTTAACAAAGTATTTATGAAAACATTAGAATAATACAATTTATGCTAAAATTTTATTCTTATTGCCATATATTTTTATGGTACTCTTCAGGCAATTTATAATATCTTTGTAGGATGTAGCGTTACTTTCAGTAATGCCAACTTGTCTGAAATGGCAAATTACATTGTCAAATTAAGTAAACTTTCTTGATAATTTTTGGAATAATTTTAATTTTTTTCAGGTGAAATTTTGCAGTTTAAAGGTTTCAAAGATCAAAAATATTTGTTTGTATAGTGAAATCACACAGATTATTGCTCTAAACGAAAATCATTTCATTACACTTTCCACAAAAGTTTTTTGCAAACTTTGCAATCGCTGTTTCGCTCTGTGCCTTAAAAATTGCAAAGTATTTTTAAAAAGGAAAAAAGCAAATTTTTGTGCAAATAAGCAAACATTTTTATGAAATAATATAAAAATAGAATAGTAATTTTGAATTTGTTAGTAATAAATAATCACTGCACAAAGTGTTATCACTTTAGTCGTGGCATAATTTGCTGATCAGCAAATTTTAAGTCAAATGCTTAAAATTAAATGAACAAATTAAAATGTAAGAATAAGTTGACTGATTTTAAACAAGTGACCATCAAATATGGTTAATATATGTTATGATATATATTTGTTGATATTGCAAATATTTGAAAAATTCAGCAGTTCATAGATTCGTTTAATATCAAAAATGCATTTTAAGTTAATTGATAAAATTCACGGATACTATTACTTGTATACTAATAAAACTGTAAAAAATTATGCGGAAAATGATATTTATTGCAAAAATTTGCAAACAATAAATTAATATTATAGATCAAACAAATGGAATTTTATACATTTTTTTAATACAATGCATTATATTGTAGGAAATCAGTCAGTAATATTTTGAATCATATTTATACTATTACCACTGTTACTATTAATTCAATAATTAATCAGTCAATTAATTATTACTGCCACCAATACCACTGGAAGCATTATCAACAGCATGGTTGTTATGAGAATCTAGCTTATTAATCGCTTTAAAATTATTGTGATTAACTTTCTGCTCGAAATTGACTTTTAAATAATCAAAGTATCATTTTTCTTAACTTTATTATTACATATATATTACAAAAATATGATTACGTGTCCGTGTCTAATATAGTTTTATGCATTTATTTTTCATTTATGAGATAATTAATGTAAAGGATTGGTAGTGTGGCTAAAAAGTATAAAAATTTTGATAAAATGAAATATTAATTAGCTACTTCATGCATTAAATAAACTAACGCGTTTATTTGAATATGTCATTTTGTTTGAAATTCCTTTACATAATGCCAATTAGTGCATGAAGTGAAATTCAGCAATAAATAATGACTTAGGCTAATTAATAAATATAGTTAATTATATTTATTTTTGCATATTTCTATTGATCAGAGATAATTCATACATTATATCTTAAG
>UYYF01004656.1:0-22602 GCA_900618365.1 Thelazia callipaeda
GCTTGCAATATGGCTTCTTCAACTTCATCAACTGAAATCGCTTTAGAAATGCTGAAAGCATATACCAAAAATAAATTCTTTACGCAGCATCATACAATCTTGTGGCTAAAAATAATCTGTGAACTGAACTGAATTGATGAAAGAATCCAAACAGAAAACGAACCAAACATAGTTTGTGACTTTAAAACAATACAATTACAAAAATGAAAGAGGCTTCACTTAATTAGAATATATAAAATTAATCAAAAGAACAAATTGCCATACATGCTCGTTCCCTTCCAATAACTTATACTTAATTTTGAGAACAGTTATGAGAACAAATTTTTACTATGACCGTGAACGCAACTATTCTTTAGTAAGCTTTTTCTGGATAACTTCAGTTCATTTAGTTTTTGCATCTTGCATATCACCACGAAAAGAATCCATGAAATCAATTGGAAGTGAATTAGTAAAAGTCATACATTCGTCATCAAAATGATAAATAGGAAAAATTGGTGAGCAGTGACACCCTTAATGACCATATTTTTGGAATTCCCATTCGCGATTGTCAAGAGGACAAACTTGACGTGTTTTCAGCCAGCGTGAGATACAATGAAAATGAAAAGCGTGATTGCATACACCCCATGCAACTGTACATTCTTCAGAAGTGGCTGATGCCTATAAAAACTATGCTATTAATTTCAGTTAGCACAATTCTTCGTAACTTTTAACTGATAAAAAGAGAAATTTTAATGATTAGTCTTTTACAATAAAGAAGCACTGAGGCGACTTTTTAATTGTAACATATTTCTTAACTGTACTTATTGCTCCTACATGTATTCTTTTCTCTTTTGTGAAGGAGAAAAAATAAAAGACAAGAGCAGTAAGCATTTATAGGTAAAGGATTTACCTGATTAGCTTGACATTCAATACAGAGATCCATTATGTGATTTCTGCAAATTGCACAATTGTCAACAACAATATCCCAAGCCCATAAAGCCACAGCGTTCCATTTTTTAACCTATTAAAAGTAGAAGAATTCACAAAATGTACAAATTACAATACAAACAATTCGGAAGAAGGCCTATCAAAAAACTGGTGTACTGCTGAATTGAATTATACACTTTAATATATGAAATGCTCGACTGGAAGATAAATTGATGACTCCAAACCGGTAAAAGAAAATAATTTTAATTACTGACTAGATATTAAATAAATAATACTATTTGGTGAAAGAAATTAATAAGATCTAGAGTACAATGAAATAATGAAAAAATAAGGACTTCAAAGCGTTTTTTTTCCTTGCAAGAAAGGCTTCCCGCCGTAACAGCTAGTGATGTTTCATCTGTTTCCATTTCTGGATGATCACTTGCAGCCATTTTAATTGCCAAATCTAAAAAATTCTTTTATAAACATGTATGGAAAAATATACGCAAAAGATTGCTTCCTGTGAAACGTTCTTACAGCATTTACAACAATGAAAAATAAAAACTTGAGTAGATCACAAAACATTAGAAAAAAACATCAATCACCAACCAAAATCTGACCAGATAAAGGCAAGCAAAATAATTCTAGAAGTAAAGATGTACTGCATTATCGCACATATTGAATGAAACATTACTAAAAGCATGTGACAAAAATACATCGGCTTTTCGCGCTTAAATTAAAAAACAGGGGGAATATAATTGAACTAAGTATTATAATAGTAATGAAATAAATGACTAAACAAAATGAATGATATAAGATGATATTGATGTTGTAATATTTTATAGAAGCATCTTGAAATAAGTTTTAATTACCATAAAAACTTTAAAATGTTACCTAAAGTTCATGTAATCAGTGCTGTACGCTTAAATCAATCAGTAACTGGTTAATATCAGATAAGAGAAAGACAAAAGACCACTTAAACTTTATAAGCACTCAAAACTAGCAACAGCCAGTACTTATCATAAATAGAATTCAAAATAGATAGCCCTACCTACTTAGATATAAACGAATATTGCAAACTGCCGTATCCGTTTAATTCATTCTGTAAATAAAGAATGTCTTAAACCTCATTCGGTATTTGTTGGCAATAAATGTAAACTTCATTGCTTCGTGTGTGCTATTTCCTTAAGTTCAATGTTGAGGAAACTTCTGGGTTCGAGATTATATAATACGTGGCCGCGTTATAAGAATATCAGCTTTATTGCACTCTACGTCGCATCACGTAAGATCGAATTTTTGTTTTTGGGAATTATTTCGGCAGTTGCATGGAAATCAGTCGTAAATCAGTAGCTTTTTTTGCGAAAGAAAAGACTTTATCACAAATTTTCCAAGCTATTACTGATCATCAAATGTGATAATTCAGCAAAATATTATCTCGTCCTTATTTTGATTTCACATTCTTCAGATTTTGGCTTCTAGGAAAACATTCTTGATGAACTTGATTGTATTTTACTATAGTGAGTAAAATATATTTGAAAATTTCTCTTTACCGTTACAATTTAACTTGCTTTGCGAAAGAAAAAACTTATCATAAATTTTCAGTTTACTCAAAGAATTCTTATAGTGCTTGATCAAAAAGGCATCTTTATATTTAGTTTTGAGCATAAATAAAATAAAAATGGCACTTATCTTTCAGTTGTCGGCATTATTCAGTACAATTGGGGCATAGTTAGTGAAAAAAAGCAATCATCAGTGTCATCGTAATCAGGAAATTATATTCTAAGGTATGTCTCTAATTTGATCTGATGCTAATAATTTAGAATGTGATTAAATATTTTCAACTCCATGATTGCAAATCACATATATATCTTCTTTACTGGTCATCGCTGGACATCAAAAAGTTTTCAGTACCAAAAGATATAATTTATAAAATTTTAGCATTAGGACAATCTTTGGCTTGCATAATCAATATTTCAGGTTGTACATCATAAATCTCACTATTTATATTTCATGACTTTTCTATGCTGAATATTTAGTTGAGATGTGAAAAATCTGAAATAGTCTCCGTATTATATATTTTTTTGAACCAAGCAATTCATTGTTTCTCATTGTAGACATAGATGTATGGAAAAAATAGCAAAGAAGTTGGAGATTATTATGGATATTGTCAGTTATACCCCAATAATATTCGTAAACGTCGATGGTTCCAGCAATTCCAAGCTATAGAAAAAGGAGGCCCGTTTTGCATAAAAACAATAGTAAAACTCGTAATTGGTACATTATTATTTTCGATAAATTTATCAAAAACTAACGATCTTTTTAAACTAAAATACTGTACTGTTTCGTTTATTTATAATTATTTCAAAGTCAATTGTGGTACAGAAATAGCTTTTTGGCTAGTTTTTCTGGTTAACAGTAATCAAACGATAAAGTTAGCGGTGAAATTTATATTTTGATTGCATTAAAATATTATGCAAATCTAAATTTGAACTGAAATTGTAGTATATGACGTGCTCTACTATTCGTATCAGTTCATGATGAAAGAGCGAGAACATCGACATGATTTAGAACATGTGAAGTGGCTAAAGACGAACTTATCTTAGTTCTGATATATGATTTAATGATGCGGTAAAAAATGGTTGGAGAGTGACCTAAAAATTGTTTACAGTTTTATTTTGAAATATAGCAAATAATTTATCCAAAGAAGTATCTTATTGTTTATGTAAAGGTAATATTAAAATTAATTTTTTTCATTTTTTTTCCAAAATATGTACCTTCTTTGTCGTATGTAGTTTGTGTTCAGAAAGTATCTCACGTGAAATATTATTTTTGCATAGTATTTTCTGTTTTTTTGATTGGTATTTGTTATGGTTGTATTGTAGTTGATATCTATATCGAAATTTATGAGTATGAAGGAATTCTCAATAATTTTGCCTTTCTTTCTACACATTTTATTGTTTGAAGGGAAGTAATACAGTTGCTAAATTTTTCAATCATATATCTGATATAAATCATTTGAGTGCACTCATAAATTTGTGTCGTAGACATATAGCATTGTCTCAAGAAAACAAAATTTTGATTTACATTTTAGGGTTTATAAATAAAAATGAAAGAAGTGAGGTGGTTTCTTAAGCGATATCCAAATCAGTACAGGTCAGAAAATATGAGGACACCGATCTTAAGTTTTGTTTGTGGAGCAGGAATGTTGTCGATTGTCTTAGGTAAGTGTTTATGGACTGACGCTGGCTCCAATTGTTTTAAACTCAATTTGTTTTCTAGCATTTTTAGATCAGAAAAAACAAAGCATATTCTCTTAGTGTATTGCTGTTTTGTGTTGGACTCATTTTTATCATCATTTTTAGTGTTGTATAATCGATATAGTCTGGAAGCGAGAAAGCTACCAGAAGGCGAGGCAGTTGATTGGAAATTTATGTTTTATTTGAAGAAATATGTTCCTGCCTTTCGGAATTTTGGCATACCTTACCGAGAATTTTCAGCGGATGATTTCTAAGCATTTTTCTTGTCAAAATTAATTTTGAGTGACTTCAGAATTGCTGTCATGTATAGTAAAAGTATGACTGCATTACTAGTCGGAATTATTTGCAATGTAATCTATCAATTAATAAAACCATTTCTACTGCATTGTTATCTTTTAACACCGCGTTTATATACGCTGTTTTTATTTTAGAAAAATTGCTATTTTTGCAAGCATTTCATTGTGGGTTTGTCATTTACTCATACTTCTAACACTAGTGGTGAGCATTAACTTGGATTTGTCACTTTATTAATTTGGTTTAATTTCTGCATCATACAGTAGTCTTTTTAGGGACTGTAGAATTTGCAGTTATTTTCGTTAAAAGTCTAAACATAAGTCAAACAGTGCTCTACAATGACTCAGAAATATAAGTTATGCTAGCATTGAAGTATCGTAATGACGGTATTTGGAAATATTCGATAGACTTTTGCTTATAGAGCAATCAACTAACATTTTCTGGTATCAGTCCGTAGCTCGTTGAATGTTTGACAAAATTGGATGTGGAGTATCTTGCGAAAAGATTCTATTTGTTCATAATTAAACTCTTTTTAGAAATAAAATGACTACAATGAGGCCATTTGATTTATTCGATCTATTTCGATTCAATAATACGTTAGTTTTTTCCTTAATAAAATTTCTTCAGTTCAGGCAAAACTTTTATAATTTGTTGATTGCAATTTGAATGATGGTGAGGAAGTGAATCCAAATTATTCATCTTTTCGAGTTATTTTGCGTTCTATTTTTCACATCATAGTAAAATTTGAAGATGGAAAGAAATTTTTTTCCCGTTTTCTTATCTCACCAGTTCTGCTGTTTCTACTGTCACTTTAAGTTTGCAAGTATTTGGCTATAAATTAAACATTATGTTATGAAGAAAACGTTTCAGTCGATAAAAATTTTAATCACATAAATTTTATAAATGGTTTTAATTCACTGATATTAGCATTTTTGCTTGCACGCATGAATACGTTGTTCCTTTTTCAGTAATCTGGATCCACTAACAGAAACGGTATGTTCTTGTTTCGATGTGGTTTCATGATGATTTTAAAATTTCAAGAGCTTCAAATCACTATGAAGTAGCTTTCTGAACCACTAGATAATTTAATTTTTCTAACTACCAAATTTCTGATTGTGAAGTATAAAGTAATCACTTCAAGTTATATATATTCAATCAAGTTTTCTTCATTTCTTGATTTCTCTGACACTTTGAATCTGTATTTTGATCATTTATTTCAGAATAATGTTTAGAAAATAAAAATAAGCTTTCAGTATGGTTTCACATTTTATTTACAATATTTGATCAATCACGGTGAATATTTTCAAGTATGTGAGCATCCGAATGGTGAAATAATGGGTTATGGTTAGTTCTGTTAAAATTATCTGATAAAGGTTTTGTGAATGTTATAACACATTTTATGTGAATTTGTCTCATCATTTATGAATTGAAAACCTTTATACCAAAACGTCCACTATTTTATAGTTTTGGTATTAGAATGAAACAGATGTTATAGTCTTAATATAAACAAGAGAGGTTAGTTTGTTAGTAGTATTTCGTTATTATTTAAATTAAATAAGGTGTTAGACTGAAATCGCTCACTGAAAATAAAATGATAAGATGTTGAACAATTAATCTTGAAAAAGCATTAAAATTGCAAATTCATTATAGTTATGGGTAAAGCAGAAGGTGAGCATGAATACTGGCATGGGCATGTGACTGCTGTAACAGTCGCTCCTGCGTATAGACGATTACATTTGGCAGCACGTATGATGAGTATCTTAGAAGAAATATCAGAAAAGTATATTTAGAATTTTTACTATTATAAAATAATTTTTTATGCCGTTGCTAGCGTACATCTGATCTGTTTATTTTATATATACTTTTATATCATCTGTAAGATTTTTTATCACTGTTAGACAACTTTCTTTTTGCTAGACCTGTGAGCAGGAGCTTTAGTGACAGTCACTGTAATTTTCTGGAATTTATGAAAACTGTTGATCTGTGTTTCTTATATTTTTACTTACTTTTGAACAAAACGATGCACTAAAAATCTTGAAAAAATTTAGATGAAAGTTTTTTCTCTGATTTTAAGGTTTTTAAAAATTTTTGTTTCTCTCAATAAAATTTTAGAAAAAAGTGTTATTTTGTGGATCTTTTTGTTCGTGTAAGTAATGCTGTGGCTATCAGTATGTACAAGAGCCTTGGTTATGTGGTGTACAGGCGAATAATTGATTATTATTCCGGCGAAAAAGAAGAGGATGCTTTTGGTTTGTTTAATTTCAAAATTTTAAGCATTTTTCAAATATGCAGCATTGATTTTACTTATATCAGATACCAACATTTGAAAAGTTTTTGTATTTTCATTTAAAATATGAATTATCGTCAAGGTTATATTTATTTCATGGTTTCCAGATATGCGGAAAGCATTATCGAGAGATCCAGAAAAAAAATCGATGATATCGTTAAAACAACCTGTAACATGCGATGAAATCGATCTTAAAGACTAGTTTGTGAAAGCCTCATATGTCAGTATTTTATCTCAATTTTGCATTTCGAAAAGTTGCATAAGATTGTTCATAAGACCGCATCTACAGAATTGAATTGAAATCTCTTTCACTTTTTGACATATTTCATTTTTGGTAACTAATGTGCGATTAACTTGCTTTCTCGAACTTGGAAGATTGATCATTCAATCTGCACAGATTTGTGCAAAAAATTTACTTCTTTTATAATCGTCTAAATGCACTGAAAGATGTATTGTTTAATACTGTTCACTCTATATTATTGTTCTTGTTTCCTGTGTTATTAATTAAGTTTTTTTTGCGAATCATGTAAAAGTTCTGCTTATGAAGAGCGATTAATATATCTTTTTCATGCAATTCAATACAATATTGATAGCTTTCTAAAATTAAAAGTTGCTTGTTCTGCGCTTGCGTGAGTAAATGTTTTGGCACATTTGTCGAAGCCTCCATATGAAATGCTGCAATTATAAGTCGCAAATTCATTATCTTGCTCTCAAATGCGTACTTTTCAAAAAATTTTGAAATGTAAGCAACAATATAAAAACAAAATGTTTCTACAATCGTAGGTGATCTTATATTCTCATACTCCAGATTAATGATGGAAAGAGAAGAAACTGAAGTTGCCACTCTTGATTGCCGATCTTGTCGATATGTCGGTACAGGATTATTTTTATTCGTTGCTTCATATATGTGGTATTGCACTCGAAGCACTGTTTATGCTGGCAGTCTTTACAAAAAATTGCCTTTACGTCTCATCGCCTTTGGTTAGTTTCCTTTACCAAGTCATTTTACCAACTCCCTCAGTTCCGTTGAAACTGTGGTTGTTCAAAACATATTCCTTGAAAACTGGCAATCATAAAATAGTCTTTTTATTCCATCCATCTAGTTTGACTTTTTATACAGTTATTCAGTTCAGCTAGTAGCTGAACTGAATAACTGTATAAAAAGCTAGTAGCTGAACTGAATAACTGTAGCTAGTAGCTGAACTGAATAACTGTAGTCCATTTTAATTTCTTCACGGTTATTACAAGACTGAAAATTCTTGAATAATTACAGATGGTTGATACAGTAAGCTAATATAAATTTCATGGCAGGGTTTGTAAAGTAGCATATGATTTTACTCTTCCATCAGATGCCTTATTAAAACCGCTACTTCCAAAATTCAGTTAGTCACAGCTCACAACGAGTATCAGCTTCAATAACGGAACAAATGCACTTAAATGAGTGTACAATTTTATTTATATTGCAGGTTCGTTATATATGTCATTCGCGCGTTTCATCTATCTCCCACCATTTGAGCATCTTGCGCCTGAAATCCGTCATAAGAGCAAAATAAATCAACAGCTGAGATGATTTTGGAACTTTCTCTCATATGTCTTTATCGTTTTATGTGCTTGTGGTTTCACAAATAAAGTCCGGAAATTTTAGAAATGTCTGAGTTAAAACTTGGTGAGTTGATTTTTAATGCACTCTTTCACTTATCGGTAGGAATTTAAATGTTTGCATCATATTCGATAAAGAAAATCATTACCGACGGAATACGAAACAAAAATTTTTAATACACTGAGTCGCCTTATCAAGATTTTTGTCTTAACTTGAATGTCAAATGTATAGCTTTGACCGCAGTTGTATAATTATGAGCTTACTGCTTGCGGATCTTACTCTTACATCAAAAAGTATGTCATAAATTGGTCTGATGAAAAATAATATCGTTAAGTTTGCAAAATTATTATGCTGATTCGAAATTCTACAGTGCAGAATTAATTGTCCAAAGACATTTTTTATTCTCTCTCCTTGATTTGATTCTTACTAGTAAGATGAAGCTAGTAATATTCTTAACACCATGATTGGGAAAGTAAGAACAATTTGGTAAATGTAAAGAGCTGGTGATCATAACGACATTATTTACAGAAAAGTCAGGTGACTGACTGATTTTGTTAGCACAACGAGCTAACTAATTTCATGCAACTCTTAGCGAATTTGATTGACTTGTACAGAGTTTGTAATAGCAAAAAATATAAGAGAGTAATACTACATCTGCAAAAGCGAAATATAAGCTGTTGCAAACTTTTACATGAGAAGACCAAGTCAAGAAAATATTCATTTCTGTAGTGCCCATTAACAAAGACAGGTTTATATGCAAAACAAGGATTGAGAAAGATGTCAAGTACAGTTTTCATAATATTCCTAATAAAGTGACACATCTCTATCATAGTATCTTATTGATTTCAGTGAAGTTGATTATGAGAAATTTAGCTACATTGTCTCTATTTTCTGACACATTTCAAGTTAGAAGGCTGCTTCTGGAAGTTCGAGAAGTATTTATACTAAATTGTTGGGTCTTCTTTATTTCTTTTTTGTCTTGGCAGTTGCGCGATCATTTTCATGATAAAAATTGGCAGATAATTAACGCTGCAAGTAAGAAATGATCTCCGCAGTTTACTCTTGAGTACTACCTTGTAAAGAATCGTTTGCGAGCAATGAAAATAGTTTAATTTCGTATCACAGACATGGTTATAATTGCAAACTATTATTCCTGTCATCATTAATATTGTCATTATTTTATTAGCGTTATTTTTAGTGTAATTGGTGATGTACTTTACAGTATTATTTTACTTCACTAGAGTTGTTAGTTGTTTCATTATGTGCAACTTAAGTTATTGACTAATTACAGTTTTGCTGTTTTCAACTAATACTCATTTACTTTTATTTGAAAAGTATGCTTGGAAACAATCACATAATTATCTTTTATTTTTACTTCAGTGTAGTTTTGCTGCTTTTAAAAAAAAGAAAGTCTAGCACTGAAATGTTGGCATTCCATTCTGTTCTTCAAACATTCTAATGTTCACTTTTATTGATTTTCAACGTTCATTTAATTGCATTGATTCGTTTTTAATTTAATCTCATGCAGGATTTATTGGAATGAGTTTTATTGATTCATTAGTTTAGTAGGAATCGATGAAACTTTGATTACTTCAGTTTTCTGATTAGTCGGAATGCAACCAGAGATTATTTATTAAAAGTTGTTGCACTTTTTCGTGATTCAATTTTAGGTATTTAATTTGAATACTAGACGCCAAAGTAGTATTTGGGAAGATGGCGTTGAAAATTACAAGTTTGCTAGAAAAGATGTCATCGACGGATAAGGATTATCGCTTTATGGCTACAAATGATTTGATTTTAGAGTTGCAAAGTGACAGTGTCAAATTAGATGATGAATCCGAACGAAGGGTACTGCTACTTCTTTTTTTTCATGTTTTAAGATAATTTTTTTCAAGTATCATTTTTTTGTCCCTAGCTTTCAGGGTTCACCCATGCTATGTTTGAGAGCATATGTTTAAGTGTAATTTTATGCCAGTTGGAAATATATTATAAAATATTGCTTTAATTTCAAGTAATAAATCGATATATTTTCTGAAAGCGTTTTTTTGCAAAAAACTTTCATATATTTGAAAATAAAATTAAGTTTCTGTCAGTCTTATGTTTACCTAGTCACTCAGGCATGAAATATGTGTAGTTTAATATAATTCGGATGAATCGTTCAGCTGTGCAGTTAGGTATGAATTGTTCAGTATAAGAAAGCAGTTTTCTAATGTAAGTTTGGGCATTTTTGATTATTCATATATAATGGAACTAATGATTGAAGATGGTAAATATGGTTGTAAAATTGTTAGAAGACAAAAATGGTGAAGTGCAAAACTTGGCGGTGAAATGCTTAGGACCACTTGTACACAAAGTAAAAGATGCACAGGTAATGCATAAAATATGCTTACAATTACATAAGAATTTGCGAGATACTTTCCAATGTTAGTTAAAAACAGTTTCTATTTTGCGGTATTTGGTAACTCTGTAGTACCAACTTGCCACCTTTGTTTCTTCGTGGTATTTCTAATTAGAGTTTGTTCAGATGTTGCTTTTGCTTAAAAATTGAATAAAATGAAATTGTGCAGTTTTTAAATTTTGGGTGTGTTTATTATTATGGATAGTACTTATCATTTTAGGTACAAACTATATTTGCCCACCTTTGCCAAACAATGATTAATGGCGATGAAGAATTGCGAGATGTTTCTTCGATTGCATTGAAAACTGTCGTTGCCGAGTTGCCTGTTGCAAGTTCTCCATTGACAATTGCAGTAATCAAGCTATTAGTTCCACCGCTGAGAGATGCATTGTGTAAGCGTTTATCATGGATTACACCAAGCAGTTTGTAACAGTTTTGAGACAGTTGCGAAGGTCTATAAGATTTTTTTAACTGATTTTCAAATAATTTTGCAGTAGATACGAACGGTGTCGAAATATCAGTAAAACTTGAAGTAATTGACATTATCTCTGACATCATTTCTCGTTATGGATCATTATTTACTCCTTATGTCAAAGGGGTTCGTTTTCACGGAATGCAAAGCATATTTTGCAAGATTCAATAATTGTCTAAAAATAAAAATGTTGAAAACTTAGGATTCTTTGCTAAATTTTCTTGCATGATTCTTGACATTCTTTGATATCAGCAGAGTATCTTGATCCTTTTGATTTGTTATAATAGGAAAAACAGAAAGGAAAACCCAATCCTCTAAAATATATTAGCATGAATAAAATCTTCGTCCTATTTTTATATTTTTCTGCCTTTTTTTCTTCTTCTTTGTGCCACATATAAATTTTTTAGTTTCAAGAAGCCTTACTTGAACAACTGGTTTCCGATCGCCAAGCTCTTCGAAAACGATCCATTGCAGCGTTATCGAACATGCTTGCCCTTGCAGATATTTCACTTTATGGACAAACAATGGATGTTATTGTCCATCAACTTTCGAATGGAGTAATGATCTCTTCAACTATTTTGTTTGCAAGATTATTTTCTGTCGTCCTCTCTAAAAGCTTTATATTCAATTAGTCTTAACAAATAATTGATTGAACATTATTGGTAGGCATCCGTTACGCAAATTCGTACGATAGTACAGACATGTCAGAGTGTGTGCAAAACTACTAGTCGTCGTTTCGCAAAGCATTTATCAAGAATGCTTCCATTATTATTAAAATATGCAACAACTACAGATGATGATGAATTCCGGGAATCCTGTATTCAGGTAGGTTTTACAATACAAGGACTATAACGGTATCTGAAGAAAAAAGATTTTTGTAGTTTACTATGCTTTCTTATTTATAATTTCTCTTTGTTTCTTTTTAAAGCAAAAATAATGTTATGAAAATTGAATCCATTGATGCAAATTAATTGCAGGCTTTTGAAACATTTGTCTATCGGTGTCCTCGTGAAGTAACGCTATTTATTCCAAGGATCGTTGAGATAGTGGTTAATTATTTAAAGTACGATCCTAATTATACTTATGATGAAGATGAAGAAATGGACAATATTTCTCAAATGGATACAGATGGTATGCTATATCAAATATTTATTTTTATTCAAAAAATATCTAAGTCGAATTATATTAGGTTTGAGATGAAAGAGGTTATCAAGAATCGGAAGCAGTCAAGTATAAAAAAATAAAAATTTGTTAATAATTTTTCATTTTGATAAGAAAAGTGAAATTTCTTGAATTACTTTTTTTAATCTAGTTAACAGCGATCTTTTTTTGTGCTCGTCTTAAGCCATGTATATACGTATATCGTTTTGCACTTTTTGTATCAAATAATTTATTTCCATGTTTAATAAGATTGTGTACTAAGAATTTTATGTCTTTTTAAATGAATTTTTCATTTCTCAGTTTAGAAGTTTTAAGCACTTTTAGTTTAGCTTGATTCTCAATTTGAGAGTTATTTGCTTTTAACAAATATAGGTGATACGGATGATGATGATGACAATGGAGATGAATATTCAGATGATGATGATCTGAGCTGGAAAGTACGCCGAGCATCCGCTAAGTGCATTGAAGCTCTCGTACGTTTTTTTGATGAAACATTTTTTGCTGTGGTATAAAATAATATGTTTGAAAATTCATAGAATTCACTGCTTCATGTCATGTCATTTATGAGCTTTTTACTGAGCATCTTAATTTTTATGTGAGAAAAATTGGGTTCTCAGGCTTGGAAACTGTAAATAAGTTGCAGTCGTAATGAACATAATATAAGGAAAAGTTATGTACATTTTTGTAACTGTTAAGTATTTAATACATGTTAATATATATTGCACTTTTTAATCTTAAACCGGTATTACAACTCCGAAATCAAACTTGCTGCAGATTTTATCGCGTCGTGATGAAATCGTTAAATACCTGACTTCGTTTGGACCTCTTCTGATTAATCGCTTCAAGGAACGGGAAGATAATGTGAAATGGGAAATAATGCATTCATATACTGCATTGCTTTCGCAGTTTCGCAATTTCATCCCAAATTTCTCGGAAATATGCGTTGTAAGTTCAGCTGCAATCCAAAAAATTTGAGGAAATAATTTTTCATCATCTTAATTTTCGCTGTGTCACCGTCGTATTAGTTTATTTGCTTTTGTTGGTGTTCTTCCTACTTTATAATTTTTTGTGTCCATTTCAGTCAGAGGAAAATGGTAGTGTCAAATCAAATGCATGTGGTGATATGCAGACGATTGTGGTTAGAGGTGGTATAGTACTCAAAAATTTGCTAAGTACTGAGCAGCTGGAAACGTTGGAGGTTTTTTATCTTTCCACATTAATTGTTATCAAGTCTCTCGAAGCATAAGGAAGAGTAATACAACAAAATGTAGTAATCGGAAGTATGAAATTTAAGTACACTTGTTGCCACAATTTATTTGTTAATAATCGATAAGAAATTGGATTGTGAGTTTGTATTCTGTTAATTTTACATTGATGAGTGAGACTTCATTATTACTGATCTATAATTTCTTTACTTTGAAAATAAAATTACTACGATCTAAGTAAGGTTTAGCAGCGTTTTGATTGCTAACTCCGTTTCAGGCTTTGGATTCACAGATTCCCTTGCTTATCAAGGCAGTGAGCCAGCAGCTGAATACGAAGACATTGAAAACAAAACAATATTGTTTCGTTTTGCTCACCCAACTGTTAAAGTTGGTTTGTCGACCTCTGCCTTTCCTGATTCTGAACTATTTTTACATTATATTCTTGGTTTTCAGACTATTTTTACATAATAATCTTTACCTGTCGGACTCTTTTATTTCAAAATATTACTTCTTAGAGCGTATCCGGGTGCGCTTGGAGATGAGATGTATCTTTTGATGGCTGGAGTATCAAGTGCTATGAATGATCGTTCCCTGAATACTAATGTAAAAATCGATACGTTGACTTTTCTGTCAGCAGCATTATGCACTCATCCACCAGAGGTGATTTACAGTATTCATGTATTAGCTTTTTGAAAGTTTTTTTTCTTGAGATTTATATATCTACTTGAAAATTGTACGTTTGTCGATGTAGAATAATTCAAAAAGCTGGTAATTAGCTCAGGATAACAGTTTAGAAAATAAATTTGATACGTACCGAAAATTCAAAAACAAACGCCTCTTCTATGTTTCTTAAAATTTGAATTTTAGAAACTACGTGTGCATATGGGTATATTGGTACCACTCATTGTGCGAGCTGTGAGTGAACAATTTTATAAACTTACAGCAGAAGCATTAACAGTTACTACGTCGTTAATTCGTGTATTGCGTCCTATACCTTATGAAAATGACAGCTTTGATTGTTCGACCTATATAAATAGTCTTTATGAAGCAATATTCGGCAAACTGAAAGCAACAGATATTGACCAAGTATAATGATTTTATAAATATTCTCAATTATTATCATTGCAATGTTTTTGATAACACCAAATAAAAATTTTTAAATTGTAATTTATTTTCGATAAGTATTATTATCTATTGGTTCATAGTCGTATCCAAAAAGCTGTACGAAGACCTTATCATTTGTCATTTTTCAATTAATTTCTTGACTTTTCCGTGGTGCTAAAATCTTACCATTTATCATATTCATTTTTTATTTTATTTACTTGTCCTTGCTGCTACTTTTATTTCATGTAGTTCTAAGATTTTTTGGTATCTATTGTTATTTTTGTTTTGCCAGTACAGTCGATAGTCTGTTTCTGGTTCACTTATTTGGCTTATGTTAATATTTATGTGCAGCTGTTTTCAACGTATAATGTAAACAAAAGTTGAGTAATTTTTTTTAAACATTTTTTGCTAAAGTCATTGAGAACTTGTCTTGAAGCTCAAATCAGAGAATGAGAAGAATTGAAAAGCTAAGCTATAAAGGCTGCTGTGACAAAGTAAAAGCTTGTAATTAATCTTATTCATGTTCGATTGTAAATAATCAAAGCTTTTCAGCTATTTGATTTTTTCATAAATCATAAAAGAGATGAATGGAAATTTTTTTACTTTTTTTTTGCTGAAAAATCCATCGAAAGATGTAAAACTTTAGCCATCTGAACAGCAGATTGTTTATCTTTGCATCTTCTTTTAACTTCGCCTATGAATATATTTTATTCATTTTTCAGGAAGTGAAGGAAAAAGCTATAACGGCAGCAGGTCTCCTTATTGCAACTTTTGGTGATTTTTTGGAAAACAAGGTAAAAATAATGCCATTAAGGAAACTGTTTACTTGCTGCAGAACAAGTTCTGATTACAGTATTTTTTCACTGATATTATTTCACATTTTTTACTTGTTATTTTCACGTAAAATTATTGATCACACTTTCGTAGTATTCAGTTATTTGAGTATTTTTTTTAGTTACCAGCCTGCTTACCGATATTCTTGGATCGTTTACGCAATGAAATGACTCGTCTTGTTACAATAAAAGCATTGATAACAATTGTGAACAGTCCGTTATCAGTTTCTTTGCAGTTCATCATATCAGATTCGTTGTTATTACTGGCAGAGTATTTGCGCAAAAATCATAGAGCTTTAAAGGTTAAAAATTTTTGTTTTTATAATTAATGTAATGTTCTTTGTTCGATACAGTATATCCAGTGATATTGCAGTGTATTTTCACTGTTTTCGCTATCATAATTTCTCGTATTTTGGCATCTATTTAACTAGAGTTTTTGGTGTCAACTTTAGATTTCGGCATTGAATTTACTTGATTGTTTGGTCACAAATTACAAGCATGGTGGCTTGAATGGTTATGAAATAAGGAAAGTATTAGAAGAAACGCCGGCTTTGATTTCTGAATTGGATCTGCAAATTAGCCAGTTAACTCTTACTTTTCTTAGTCGTAAGTGTTATTCACTTAATCAGTAATATGACGAAATCATGTAAATTTATTCTTACAATATTTGCTATGATTTCCGCACCCTTTGAAAATATTGAAGCATTCTGTCTATTTGAATGTTCATTGCGACTTGATTATTTTATTGAGATCTGCTAATAACTGTTGTTTTTTGCATTTTTCAAGAAGTTTCATTTCTTACTAGGCTTCATGCGAAAGTAAGAAAAAATTGTTATTTTAGATTTGATGACTATAGAGCCAACAATTGTATCGTTCAGTTTACCACAGATACTTTCGGCATATGTGGATCTCTTACAAAGTTCTTTACTTCAGGGTGCAACACTGACAGCATCTTTGAATTTCATTTCAGTTCTTGTTCAGACTGAAGTCCCCCAAAAACCATCTTTTGAAGTACATTAAAAATCTTTATTCCAAGTCATAATATTAAATTTTAAAATTTCTGAACATCTTGAATAAGTTCCCCAATTTTCTGAAAAAATATTTAATTATTTTCCAGGTATTATTGGATCAGTTAACGGCACCGGTTTACGAAAAATCGTTGCTTCATCGTCAAGCTTATCGCTCCATATCAGCATGCACCGCCGTAGTTGCTTCGGCATCTGGTGAGCTGAATCGTTGTCGTAATTTGGCAAAGAAATTATCAGATCAGGTGGCATCAGATGAAGCAACAGATGGTGTACGATTGTTTTCACTTCTAGCAATTGGTGAATTGGGTTGCACATGCCCGCGAACATTCGATATTTTTGCTCCAAAGTATGTGTGTTTTTAGTCTTATTTTTTGGTCAGTTTTGAAGATTGAAAGATATTTCACATTTTATGAGCTGCATAGCTTTGCTCTGTAATGCATTCTGAGAACAGTTCTGTAGAAAATGATTTTGTGGAAAAGAAAAATTTTTTCTTTTTATCTTGACCAATGATTTATTTCAGACCTGAAGAATTGTTAGTGGATGCTTTCAATACAACAGCAGAGGAGATGAAAACAGCTGCATCTTACGCGTTGGGAAGGCTTGCTTTAGGCGATCTTGAAAAATATTTACCATTTTTGCTTGAACAAATCAACTCACAACCAAAGCGACAATATCTTTTATTGCATGCGCTGAAAGAGGTTAGATTAATAATACATATTTTTACATAATCCAATTTAGCTAAATCAGTTTTCAATTACTGTTCGTGTTTTCTAAATATGTATCTATTTATAATTTAACAGGTGATTGGTGCAGAAAGTGGTGATTCTAGAGCTGTAGAAATTTTCCGCCCCAGAATTGAACAAATTTGGCCAGTTTTGGTGACACATGCCATAGCTTCAGAAGAAGGCACACGAAACGTTGTTGCAGAGTGTTTGGGCAAATTATGTCTTGTTAATCCAGAGCAGCTGTTACAGCGACTCAAGGTATTTCGCCTTGTTTCATATTCATTAGTATCTTTTGTATCGGGATGCACTAGTTCCATTAATTTAGCTTCTGGCTCTTTCTAATGATTGAAATGAATATGTGGATCACTTGAATTAAACAAATGGTAAGATAGAAATGAAGAGATTGAAGGGGAAGATTTTAGAGATGCGTCAGTTCGTCCAATCCATTAATGCGTGCTACTGCCGTGACAGCAGTGAAATTCCTAATTGTTGAGCAGTGGACTGTTGTTGATGATCTGTTGCAGTCATCGATGGATCATTTTTTGCAAACTGTTACAGATCAAGATCTCAACGTACGTCGGGTAGCACTAATAACTTTCAATTCTGCTGCTCATAATAAACCTCGGCTGGTGAGTCGAAAATTATATATAAATAATGAAACAAAAATTTTCTGAATTTTTGTAGGTAAAGATATTTTTTTAAGGCTCTGGATAATTGCAGTCACTATTTGAAATTAATAATGAAAGCAATTAAAGATTACTTATGCAAAGCTAATTCTCAACTTTGGTTGTGACCGCTAAAATTTCTTTTAGATTTTTACCATGCTTTACATGCACTTCCTTATAGCTATTTGTTCACGTAGTGAAATGTTTGTCTCATTTTTTAGATCCGAGATTTATTGCCGATATTTTTACCGTATTTGTACAGTGAAACAGTAATCAAAAAAGAATTAATTCGTGAAGTTGAAATGGGCCCATTCAAGCATACTGTTGATGATGGACTTGATTTACGAAAATCAGCTTTTGAGTGGTTGGTTACATTATAAAGTATTACAATATCTAGTGAAACTGAATGGATTGTGTACATGTACCTTATTCTAACCGTAGGTATGCTTTAATCTGGGATTGAAAAGATAAATTATATTTCTAATTTGGTTACGTGTTAAAATAAATAATTTTATCTAACTTCAGCATGTATACATTGTTGGAAACATGCTTGGAACGTCTTGATATTTTTGAGTTCATCACACACATGGAAAATGGTTTGAAAGTAAGAATCTGTTCTTAACTAATAAAAAAAATGAAAGTGCATTTTTGATTTCTATGTAAATTTTGCAAATTTTTTATTATTTTTGTCATTACGATAGTAAATTTTAGGATCACCATGATGTTAAGTTGCTGAGCTACTTGATGCTTGCTCGTTTAGCTTCTTTATGTCCCTCGCAGGTGCTTCAAAGACTTGACAGTCTTTGTGAGCCGTTAAAGGTAACTCTGCTTCAGCTGCTTGAATTAAAAGTTGCGTAGTATTCATCCTTTTTCATTCATTTTATGATACTAATATGATGTTTATGATACAAAACTGTTCTATAAAAAATACGAGTTTTTAATGTTGCATATCAAATTGTATTAAATTGTAAATTCTTCAGATTCAAATACAAGCTAGAACTAAAGCGAACGCTGTAAAGCAGGAAAATGATAAACAAGATGAACTTCGTAGAGCAGCACTCAGAGTTGTTGTTGCATTGCAGGTTAGCATATGAGTTAAAGTTTTTAATGACTTTACTCTATATACATATTTCAACTATAATTCTTCTTAATTCAGAATCTTCATAACTAGCGCTCTAAAAATGTTCTATTTATTTTACATTTCCAGCATATTCCGGAAGCAGATAGGCAGCAGCAGTTTGCTGATCTCCTTACTATAATTCGTACTTCTTCAGAGATAAACTCCATGTATCAGGTGACTCATGCTTTTTCGCTTCTTGATAATTAGTCTTAATTGATAAATAACTTACATGTGCTATGAAGAATTCTTTCAAATGATTATGCCACATTATTTTTCTCGATTAGATCTATCATGTTTTACTAAGGTAATATAGTTGCTTAATATACCTGTCAAGATGGAGATAGATAAATTTCTCGTGCTTTTTCATTTCAATAAGAATTTATTTGTAGCGAGAATGGCGCAATACATTTTGATGGAAAAAAGTTACTTTTTTTTTGTTTTATTGAAAATTTGAGTATGTAAATGCAAAAATTAAATTTTGAACCCATGATACATTATATATGAAGAACTATGAATATATTTCATGAAACACATTTAGTTGAACTAGGGAAATTTCTTCTTGTTGACTGATTTTGTTATTTAATTGCTTCAAAAAGTAACTGGGAGTAATACGGTGTTAAAGTTGTAAAAAATAATATGATATTAAACGAGGTATAAATTTCGGACTTCAAAACTTATAGTTTGAAAAATGTAATTTTTGAATAAATGGTGTTTGTAACAATTTTTTTAGCTGGTGAAACGCGACACAACTCTTCGTTTTCATGCATCTGAATGTATCGCAGAAGCTGATTGATTTAAGAAAAATTCCGAAGAATTCGTTGAAGCTCTGTGAGTGTGAGTGTTGCTTTTAGTCTAAAAATTGATGAAAAATATGTTTTTGCTTGTTAGTTTTTATGTTTGTAATTTTCAAACAAAAGTATGTGGCACATGATATGGATAGCAGAAAGGGAAAGCTGGTATTCGTTTTGATTTTTGATTGGGACATATAGCCTACAGTGTCAAGTTCGTATCTTAGTTTTGTAAATAATTGAGTATATATGTATTTAAACACATTTTTTATCACTTCAAAGTATCACCTGACATTTGGCAAATACAAACTTCTTTATTATCTGTTCTTTCAGTTTGAACTATTTATTATGCATATTGTATTTCATGTCTCTAGGTAATGAAGGAAACGAAATTAAGTCAAGTAGAGAGTTTTTCCATGTCTGATTGTAACTTTTGTTTGGCAATGTTCCATTTTTATTTGTTATGCTAGCCCCTTTTCTGATTCTTTTACTGATCAGATAAAAATTCATGTTTTTTTAAGAATGTCCACAAATCAAGTTGTTGATAGCAATGCTTATCTCCGCTAAATAGGTCTTTTATCACAAGGTCATTAGCGAGTTCGGTACTTGTAAAGTGACCATGTCATTGATGGATGGGTAGTGTTAATGCAAAGCGGGGCAAAAAATGTAATATTACGATTATTTTAATAGTCGTTAGTTGATACCATTTTCTGGTAAATAGAAAGTAAACCAGTTGTGATTAGAAGGGAATAAATTTTCGTTGAGGCTGCAAGAAGCGTAAAGGAATGATGCGGAGATTCAGTCTGTTAATTTGCGAGACAAGAAACGCGGTGCAGATTACTGTTTTATTTGTATTCTAGACAGCTAACTTGAGGAAGTAATGTTGAAAGTTATCCGTAGGATTTTTCTGGAAAGCTTATCCCGAATCGTTTACTGCAATACAAATGACTTGTTTATTTGTATATTACAATTTATCATTTATAATAAAGTGTCGATTCGTTCTATTCGCTCACGTCATGATTATTTTTCAGGATTTAAAGTGATGCTGCGGTGGTGTATAATTGGTTTTCTACCAGTCTTGATCTATTTTCTTTTCCCTTTCTTGACCTACTTCTTTCCGCAGTGCATACAATATTTGTTTTTTCTAAATTTTTGTAAGTTATCCTTTTTTTTGATTTGATCGAGATCCTGATTGTTTTGTTCAATTTGGGTTGTATTCGTTGCTTTGTACTTATATGTTAAATTATGGAAAAAAGCATGTTCATCGTTGAAATAATTTATGAAAGAATACTTTATACTTGTTTGTTTATGATGTTAGATATGGGCATTGGGAACAATTTTGAAAGAAGAAAGTTACGACACTTTTTCTGTCTGTTGTTGGAACAGTTTATAAATATTACATTTTATGCAGTAATGATTTTACAAAGATTGAAACGGTGTGATTTTTCAGTGAAAGTTCCTTTTCAAGATTATAATAATCTAACTTACCACGGTGTTAATTCGATAGGAAGGAATTTTCATCTGGTGGGAAAAAACGGTTTGCGGCTTGGTTGTTGGTTAGTATTATAAGCATTTCTAGTTTTCATATGTTTGCGCACTAGAAGTTGGAGACAAGTATGCACATGCAATTCATAAACATATTTCTGGTAAAGTGAGAGTGAAAAATTTTTAGTCTTTGGTGTTTGTGAATTGCGCTCCACTACATCTTTTCAATTAAATTACGTTCCGTAACAGTTTTATGGTTTTGTTTGTTTAAAGTTGAGAAATCTAGTACACTAGTGAGATTTTAAGCTCTCAATATAAACCAGGTAACTCATGTTATTGAAGGCATATATTACCCGATGAATTATCTTTAAACTATAAAGATACAGTCATAAATTCTAATGAAATGGAACATATGATGGAGACATTTAACTATTCAATTATTGTTTATTTGCATGGAAATTCATTTGACAGGTTTGTTGGTGGCACATTTTGCAAATATTCTGGTAAATTCAGTACTAGTTTGTGTGTTTTGTACCAGCTGTTCGGTTAATACCACTTAATCATTTTTAACTGATGAGATTTTACAGGTCGCAGTCAGTTAGATGTAAATTATACAACGTTTTAAGTGCTTTGGGTTTCCACGTACTGGCCATAGATTATCAAGGTATTAGATTTTATTCTATCTTTTCTAGCAGCAGTGTCGTATTTTTGTCATTGTAATCATCATGTATTGTTTCATGTGACGGCTAAAATATGGAAATAATCAGAAAAATTTTCTTCATCTTTTAATTTATATGATATAAACTAAGAATTTGATATTTATAATCTTTCACTTGGTCATTATAATTCAATTTAAATTGCTCTTATGTTCAGGATACGGTGATTCAAGTGGCTATCCATCAGAAGATGGTTTGATTGAGAATGCGAAAGAGATTTATCGCTATGCTCGAAGTCATTGTGGTTCAAACAACATTTATATCTGGGGACATTCTTTGGGAACTGCGTACATTTTACATTGATTTAAAGCCAGTATTTTCTAGTAAATCAGGCATTATACATAGAGTTCACTATATTTCATATGATGTCTTTATTATATGCTTAAGTAGGAGACTAAATGTAATTAAGAGCTTAACTATTAACGATGCACATTCAAAACTTTTTGAACAAAACATGAAAATATGCTTTTATTTCATGTTGTTGGAGATTTTTTCATTGCCTTCATGTAAACATTGCATAACTTTTATGTTTTATCTTATTTTTATGTATTTTTTTTT
>UYYF01004656.1:22612-45431 GCA_900618365.1 Thelazia callipaeda
CAGCTGTAATGGAACTGAGTGAAAGTGGTTCGCCACCACTTGGTTTAATCTTAGAATCACCATTCAATAATCTTCGGGATGTTGTTGCTAATCATCCTTTTGCGACATTCTTCCGTTGCTTACCATGGTTCGAACGAACAGTTTTAGACTCGCTTAACAGATCCGGTTTAAATATGAGTACCGACGTTCGTATAACAAAGTATGTAGCTAAAAAGTATTTTCAAAATGAAAAATAGGGTAGAAAGTAAACAAAATTAAGATTTTGCTCCTAATTATGGCAATTTTTTTATAAATATCTCCAGCTTATATATGTTCAAGAAAATATTGTAACTAGTGATTTCAATTTATAAGGTTATGCAATGTGATAATCAATTTGAATTTGAGCAGTTATTATGGAGTAGATTAATGGACACAATAATTTGTTATAGAGTAGATTGTCCGATATTAATTTTGCACGCAGAGGATGATCACGTTATTCCAGTTCGCTTAGGTCGCAAATTACGCGACAGTGCTTTGGCTAGTCATCGTGATGTAATTTATGAGGAATTCAGTGCAAGTCGCCATTTCAGTCACAAATTCATTTATTTAGCTGAAGAATTACCTGAAATCGTGACGTAAATTTTTTATTTTTGAATAAGATCTAATAAGAATTAATCTAAGTCCCAGGATAAGAAATCAAATCATGCTCCGTGATAGTGTATTATACCAGTTTTATGTATCTAATATGAGATGTAGTTTATGTTTAAGAAATTTTTATTTTAGACGATTCACTGAGAGATGTCTTGTGAAAGCGAAGAAAGAAACGTGAAAATTGGTCGTCGACTCGGTGGAACTGAAGTGATTAATTTGTTCGACTAGATTTTTTTTAAATTTTTTCTCCAAACTGATTAATTTTCCATACATTTTTGCTCACTCTTTGTTAAGTTGGGGTTTCTACGTTTTCGCATCTAATTCTGGTTACTTTCCTTGAGATTATGACATTCTTTCTGTATAGTGCAAAATATCTTTGAAACCACTGGTGCATGTATTATTAAAAAAATTGGCTTACTAATTTTAAACTCATTCTAAATTCTGAATTTATTCTAAATTTACTACATATATTCATGAAGTAGCTTAAATTTGTAAAGCCAAGTTGAATAGAATTTAATTAGTGATGCTTAAGATTAGTTGTACATTTCTATCAGAACTTTCTATGAACAAGCGAAAAACATACTTATTAGAAGTTTTATTAAAATAAACGCATCTTCGTTGTGTTACTTATTGTTTTAAGATTTTTGTAAAATGTGTTAGGATGTCGTAACTTATCTCCAGTATTAAAGAAAAACAGTTTGATGAAGACGCGTATGCAGTTATTAGCATTCATTACCATTCAAGTAATTGTAACTTATCAGATGTTTTTTGTTTTCCGTAGTATGCATTGATTCGCGCTGTCATCATCATGCTTAATAATTAATTTATTTGACATTACTTCTTTAAATGATCATTTTTATAATGCTATAAGTCACCATTATCTCTGTGATAAGTCACCATTCTCCAATACCATTACAAATTTATTGCATTCCTTATGCATTTGCATGAATTGTCATGTTTCATATTTCCTGAGCTTGCGTTATTTGATTCTCTTGATCAGTTTCATTACTCATTCGAACCTGCAAGTAATGCGTCCATGTTTCCTTTTTTAGTATTATTGTGTCGTTAAATTTGTCAGGTACTGACTGCATGAAAGATGTATGATACAAAAAAGATAATTGACATGAGACTCGAGACTATTACATTGCAAATTTATTTTTTTGAAGTAGAATCTTTTGCGATTTTTATTGAGCATACAAAGAGTTTTATGTGGGATCGAAATTGTAAATGGAAAGACATTAGAGCTTAGGGAGTGTTTTCTGTAATTTTTGATGTTATTCATTATCATTCTCTTAACGGCATTGTGGAGAGGGTGTTCGGTAGTCATGTATGTAGAGGTCAAGAAGTCTTCAAATTCATATTAGTCCGTTTTTGTTGCGTTGTGCAAGTTGCTTGTAATCATCTTAAGTTTTTGGAATCGTCATTTTCCCTCTTTCTATTGATGTGTATGATAAGATAGATGCAGAGTCTGCAACCAACAAATGACAAAAGAACGTATACGGAGATTTGAATATACAGCCAAATATCAATCACTGGAACAGAAGGTCACTTTTGATACACAAATCCCGCTTTCAGATGAAACTACGGTTGATGAGATTATTTCGCACATTTGTGTGAAGAATAATGTCTTACCACTTTTTCATCAAGGTAAACAAGTACTGCAGAAATTGGTGATATATGTATATACATGAGAAAAGACATATACGTATTTCGTATCCCAAAAATATATGAACTATTTCAGGTGATCCTGTCAATGTCTTAGAAGAATTTTAATTTCCAAAAATGTTCACATTTTTTTCATTACTGCAAAAGTTCTGAGATTTCTTCTGTAGATTCCTACTGCATTGGCTGGTGATAAACCCTATGAGTTGGTCATTTTTTTTCTTAATTTACAGATATTGCCAATGCATTTCATCTTTTTATTGATGAGGAAACATGGAAGTATGAGGTGGAACTTGGTGATGCAGTTATTCATGCATTCTTGGATGAAGCAGACAATGCTGACGACGCATCGCAAGTTCATGATTTAGAGGTAGAATTGGTCAATTATATAATTATTTTTTTATTATGATTTTCTGTTATTTTCTCAGTTTCATTTCATGACTTAGATGCAACTTCTTTCAGTTTTAATAAACTTATTAAAAATTTTGAATGCCTCTACAAAAATAACAAATTAAGGAAGATAACAAATCAGAAAGTAATATTCTTAATTAATATAATATTCTTGTACTAAATATGAAGTACTTTTTGTTTTTTAAGTCAACGAATACTGCGGAATCTTTTGAAGCTGTTGAGTTTGCTAAACAATTTCAATTTATTATGCAGAACTCATCGTCTGAATGCTTGAATTTACTCATTGACTGGGAAAGAAAAATGGAAAATGAAGTAAGCACCTTTTTAAGTATGAAGATTCTTGAGTTTTGATTTTACTTCTTTTAATCATTATATTTTGGCTAAAATTTTTCATTCAATTTGTTTATTATTATTATTCATTTCAAGATGTCTTCATTAGTAAGTGCACGAGATTTTGAACTTGATAGAATGTATCAAAAATGCGAACAAGCTGTTTGTGCCAGTACTGAACATAATGATCAAAATCTACCCGAAAGTGGACAACATTTGAGTTATTTGAATGAACAAATTCGTGTATGTGGTCAACTCCTACTTATGTTTTTTTTTTCATCCTTACTTTACTTTGTATTCATTTCGCATAAGTTATTTTTTTTACTAAGCAGATGATTTTTTTACTCTTTAAAAGCCATATTTTTCGCTAATTAATAAATAATTAATCATTCAACTTTAAGATATTTATTTCACTTGATGATTGCATAACTTTAACAGTGTATTTTTTGTTATTTCTTTAGAAAATCCAGGTCTGATCAAAAGTATCTCTGTCTGCTTATCTTTGAAATATCATAGTTTCAGGAAATTAGCAACAATTATGCTCACCAAATCCGTACTTTAGCATCACAACATCGTGGTTTTTATCGAAAACTGGTTAAAAGTTTATATGAACATAATGAACTTCCAACTGGAGCAGAATCTGTTTTTTCACGTGATACACCCCTGGTTACGAGGTATTTCTCGATCTAATTTTGATAAATCTAACATCAGTCTTAGATCTTTAAAAAATAATTTCAGAAACTTTTTTGTGAAAGGATAAAGCTCGTTTTGTCAGTAGTACAAATTTCTACTGTGTGATTAATGTCTGATAAAGAAATCAACGTAAAAAAGATAGCAAAATAACGATCCTAGGCAGTTTTTATGCTTGTCCTTTCCTCGTTCATTTTTTTCTTCATTTAATGAATTGGTCTTTTATCGTTCCAAAATGCTTCATATTAGCATAATTTGTGCTATTTATTTTAATCGCCATATTATGATGAAAGTAGTGATAATAATATGCCAGGTAGCAGTGCATCCGTCTAGTGATTATTATTTACTAACAGAAAATTTCTATTGTTCAAGGTCTATATCAGAGGCATCTAATTGTGATTCGGTCAGATCAACTCCCTCTACTCTGGATGAAAGTTTTACGATCTATTTAGGTATTCTTTTTATGCTTTAAATTCTCGTTCTGGTAATTTTCTCATTTTCGCTGTTGTTTCCACGAGTATAATAATTTTAAATTATCCTCAAATATTGTAGAATTAGTTCATCATAGTGCTATTTTATTTTAATTTTCCTAATCAAATTTCAAAAATTTCTACAGTTGCAAACAATTCTAGTTGCTAGTGTTGTATTTGGTTGAAAAGCACAAATTTCCAGACTTAACATTTAAATATAAATATTTAATAATACAACTTTGAAAATTCTATTTTAAGCCAGAAATCACCGACATTATTAAATTGAAATAGTTGAGGTGCCCAGTTGAAAACAATGCACAATGCTCGTGTAATGACAACTGCAAATTTAACCGATATTTGTCGACCTCCATTAATCTTTGAAGATGATGTTTTGTCTACTAAGCGGTTGCAAATGAATCTAAGCTTGTATGGACGAGGTTTAAGTAGTTTGGTGCTTCTCGTAAAAAGTGATCCTATGTTTCACATCAATGAAAAAACAGGTTAAATTTGAAATTTTGTATCTGAACTTCGGTGGCAATTCTTACAACTTAATTATGTAGGTTATTGCATCTTTAAATAAGATTTTTCTCATAATAAAAGTGCTTTCATTGCAAACAACAGGCATTTAATGTATGAAAGTTTTCAGAATTCTGTAGATTGTGTGAACGTTCTACTGAACTTCATTTTGAGTCTCTTGAAGATCAACTGAAGCACTTATTACCACTAGTAAGTTTTATTTAAAATTGAAAATTAATCCATAAAACACGTCTTTTCTGTCAGCATCTTAACATTTCTAGTGGGTTAATAATTTCTATAAATACTTTTTGCGTTGTAGACTTCGGAAGTTAGAAAAGACAGAAATCGTATGACAGGTACTGATACAGATAATGATGAATCAGCGCTTCCAGTTGGTAGCTTTTACGTTACTCGGCATTCCAACCTTTCTTCTATCCAGGTTTTGTTTGGGAATTACTTTAATAAGCACAATCTCTGAGGTCAGTATTTGTGAAAAATTACCATATCTGTTGCATTTTTCAGTTGTGTTATTTTCATTACACAGATTACTTTTTGTACAGTAATATGATAGAGATGATTTTTGAATATAATTTTTTTATCTTAGCGAGAAAGATCAAAACCTTTTAGGAATTCTATTATTTCATTAGAAGTTGAGCTGAAGTAAACATGCCAAGCTACATAATCATGCAAAAAAGCGAATAATGAAAGACTTTCAGGTTATCTATCATTTAGTTGTTGATCAGTCATTGGAAAATAGTGAAATTTCTAGTAGGTTAGTAACTCTCTACAAATATAAAATTTTTGAATTTATTATAATTTTAAATAATGTTTGGTTATCATTTAAAAATTCTTATACTTGGTCAATATTCCATTTAGTTTTATGCATAAAACTGAAGCTGTTACTAGTAACAAATTTAAATTTCGTGATTCAACAAATATTGGAAATTTAAAAAATCAAGTTAAAAGCTTTTCTATTAGGAGTTTTATCAGAATTTCTGCCAAGTATTTTAAAAGTATGAAATGACTTGATAGATTCTTATTAGCATGTTCAATTTATTTGCTTACTGCTATTATCATTTATAATTCTTCTGAAATCACAGTTAAGATGTCATCATTAAAATTTTTTTTTTGCGTATTTATCATGTTAATCACCAAAGTACTTTATGTGATATACTTTGCATATAAAATGTTAAGAATCTGTCAAAAAAAATTTTCGAACTCTTTGTAGCAGTAAAAGTTTCCGTGGATTATTTATTTTGCATATCGTATATCAAATCAATTCTAACCATAATGCATATCTAAAAATGAATTGTTATTTGTTTTCAGACATCCATGTATTAATGGTTTACGAAATGCAATAAGACTTTCAGCTAAAAATGGCGTGACCACGTTTACAATACCACTGTTACTTGTTGAGAAAGCTAAAGAAGTAATATTGTCATGAATAGATGCGAGATGTGTTTATTTTGGTTTTTTTTATTGTGATAAATTTTGCCTCCTTAGCTATCAAAGTGTTTTATGTGATATAATTTGCGTCTGAAACGCTAATGTAGCAAAAAGAAAGTTTTGTAAACTTTTTTAGTAAAAAGTCTGTAGTTTATTTATTTAGCTCATTTTTGTTTGCTTCATTTTTTGCTTATTTTTTCATTTGACAAATTTTGTTAATAAGAAAAAACTTTGCAGCATATGACTTCAAGCTGGTGTGCAAAACGAGCTGAACTAATTTTCAAATGTGTGAAAGGATTCATGATGGAATCATGCTTAGGGTCTTCGGTTGCTGGTGGTGGCCCTCCTACATCAACGACGCATTTTAATGTAAATTTCGCTTTACCTGAGAATTTACAGAAGGCTGTTTACAGTGAAATTCTTGAATTGTTTCCGACAATATTTCACTTAGTTCCATCAGTTTTCATGTAAATTAAATACATGTACCTGTATTTCAATGCTACACGCATTTAATTTCTATTGCATTCATCACATTTCGCCAACTTTATACTGCTACTATTGCATTATCACAGTGGGATTCTATTATTTTTATTTTATGCAAACTTTCAGTACTACAGGTTTCTGCATCTCTTTTTCCATCTCAGTAGTTCCTCACTGAAATAAACTAAGCAAGTTTAATCTTCATATTCGGAACTAACTTTGTCTTTATTTTGTTTCATATTTTAGTTTATATAAAAAGTGAAAATAATAGAATGGTTTATCCTAATTTTTTTCTTCCCTTCTTTAATAATTTCCGCCTTTATGAATTGTAAAATAGAGAGAGCAATGTCTTGTACATCTATGTACTGTGTTTGCTGTAAGAATCAAATGCATCAAAAGAGGAAATGTCAATGTTTAATCATTTTAATATTGTATAGACTTCAAAATTTCTTCAATTTCATTATTTTTTTAATTGATGAAAATTCTACAATAATAGTGTGTTATTTAATAAGTGCCTTTTTATTTGAATTCGGAGAAATGATAGCATATTTCTGTTAGTATAGTTTCAATAAATTTTGGTACAGAAGTTCAATGCATTTCACTGTAAGATAACCTGCAAGAAAACAACATGAGGGTATTTAATTTTCAAACTGCAAAGAACAGTAACATTTTTCAGACTGCGAATTTGATCGGTTTCTACTCCAGTACATGCGTTTTTGTCATTGTACAATTACGTCCCACTCATGCTGGTTTTATAAAATCCATCATTTATTAATGATATATGTTATAGAACATCTTTGAGTATTACAATTTTAGTTAAACAAAATGTACGTCATAAAAAATAGAAATACCATTGAGGATAAGCAGTTGAATTCAAAATATAAAGTTTTCTTAATTTTTCAACAATCATAATGATAATCCGAAATTCTGTAAGTGTCCCTCAATACTAACACAAATTTTTTGTTAGCTTCTATTAAAATGACATGATGGCACAACACTTAAATGTGTGACTGAACTAGAATGTGCCATTATGAACAACTGATCTAAAGCATGGCAATGAATTTCTAGCCACATTTATAACGCGCAGTGCTAAAGACTTATATACAAAACAGTTTATACTTATCAATAAATGATATTTTAAAATGTACATTGTAATCAAAAATAACAGTAAATTTAATGCTTTATTAATAAGTAATAAATACAAATGCAGTTCTTTTAAAGCACATAAATGGTATAAATGCTGTTAATTTCTAAATCTATTTGAAGGTAAACTCTAATAAAGTCTGGTTTCAACTCGATAAACATTGATTAAACCTGATTTCTGGATGTACTGATGATCCTGGCATATCAATCTATGTCTTTTATACATCTTGCGAACAACCTGTCGTAGAAGAACACATTCCTTGCCTTTTCTTCGGTTACTTTTCATTCGCAGATTTTTCACTATTCATTCTTTGATATCATCTATCCGTCTTCTTCCATGTATGGAGGTCACATTGACAATTAGTTGTTCAGGACTATCTGACAGAACAATTTCAAAGCCAACTTAAATTTCAACTATTATTTTTGCAATCTTACTTTAATCTTTAATTACACTGTATTAATCGTAATAATGATAATAATTATCACTCTTCCACTGTTATTATCTACAATGGAAACAGCGAATGTTTGTGCTCAACAAGTAGTATTTGTACTTCTTTTTCATTATTTGAAGTTAAAGTAAACAAATTTTATAATGGAATTAGAATATATCTTCTTCAGATATACATCAGTATTAATTAATTTGCAAAGAAAGAAATTTCCTGCTTTATAAATTTCAAATTGATAATTTTGTTTAGAATCCAAACCCACAGCATTACTGGATTGTACAACAAGTTAATCAATTACCACGTCTTGCCACGTATGAACAATATGATCCCATTGCAAAGCCCAGATTTCGGCTCAATAATATGATAAGAGAACATGAACGAGCGCAACTTTCATGGTTAACTGGACGAGATGCACATTCACAACTCTTTTTTACGCCACCTCGTGCCCATTTACTACATTGGACAAGTAATCAACCAACGATGCTAAATAATCGTCAATATCGCGGAATCACATCGACTGATCAGCAACAGCTCCCCCCGATATATTATCCGAACATTAGAACAATGCAACCAACAGCATATCAAAGCAATAATTTGCAGCATATACTTGTTCAACCTGCTAGCTTCGCTCAATTTGGTTATATTCCTAGTTGGTTTCATTTGTTTTTTTTTGCTTCGCTTATTAGATGTTATATATTATTTATATGTATATATATACACTGTATGTCGAAAAAACCATTAATGATCTTGATCAACTAATTGATTGATTGATTGATAGATAGATAAATCATATAAACTGAGAACTGAATGTACTCAATTTTTCCATTTTCAAATATAAAATTACAAAAAACAGTGAAACGTAGAAGTGATGATGGCTGAGTGATGTAAACAGAACAGAAGACAACAATTTTGCAATGAGCAAAGAAAAGATAGAAAGTAATTTTCAGTGTCGACAATGCTCTCCGCAATTCACAGCATATTATCAATCTTGAAAGAGACAATAGACTCGAAGAACGGTAATGCCGAGAGTAATTCCGTCACTGCAAGTGGGGAAGAGAAAGAAAACTCACTCCCTGATGACGGAGGCGTTGAGGTATGGCGTGGCATGACATCAATCAGTTAATTAAGGATAATTTTAATTATTCAACTAATTAAATTACTTTTTAATTAACTGATTGACACTTTGCTTTGTCTTCTTTTTTAGCTCTTTCTCTGTGTACTCATTTCGTTGATGAGTTTGCAGAAAAGGTTACAGAATGTTGCTTGTATTTTTGCCTTTATTCTGTTTTTTTGTCTCATCTGTAGTAATTATCATTCGTGAATTTCAAAAGTGCCGTGGCAAGTCGATTTTTCAGATCCTGATTAATACTAAAGAACAAAAATATGAGGGCTAAGCTAAGCGCATAATTATCAAATTGATTCAGTTCTTGCCAGTTGTGCAAATTGAACTGAAACTAAGATTGAACTACATAGATTTCCACTAGCATAGATCGAACTATCAATGTTATGTTGCAGACTGAAGAAGCTGAAAATAAAAATGGTACAATGTTAGTACACAAGTTGACCGCGTTGGAAAAAAAATCTAAGAGTGAAATAGACAAAAATTATGCTAGCAGTGGGATGACATCAACAAGCGTGAATGAATCTGCTACTGATGACGGAAGTAATCTATTAGAAAGTTTACTGCGGGGCCGATTAGATAAAATTGACTGGATAGGTTCACTTCTTGGCACAAACCAACTACCGAATAAAGAAGAAGGTAGTGCTTTTGCTGAAATCTTCCAAGGTGGAATATTTGGTCCAGCAAACTAGCTAGTACATACTTTTTTATTTTTTTTAATATATATTTATATTTGTTTTATTCCTTTAGGTAGCACATACATTATTTATGCTTTGTGGAGACGTAAATGAGAATTTTACAAACGGAAAATTTTGCTATTCTAGACATCATACTCGTAACTATCCATTTGGGTACTGTTTTGTTGTAATATTATTTGAAGATGGTGATGTACAATATTTAAACAATTATATGTATATATATTGTTATGATAATTTTTTTATTTTATATTTTAGTATCACATAAAGTAAAACTAATTGCTTTAACAAAAAAAGCAGAAATATGGCAGGATCCTCATGTTGGTTTGGATACTGGATAACGAGAATAGGTTAACCAATATACACAGTTGAAAATCAGAAACATCACTGGAAATATGAGTCCTGAAAGAGTTAATGACAAGGATGTTTTGTGATAATTAAATAAAAATATATATATATATTTTTTTTTTCGAATGGTACATATATACCATTTGAAAAAATTTTGAAAGTAATATCAAGAAGATTTCTGATATTTAAGTACTTGACTTATGAAAAAAAGATATTTGTAAATAGTTTTAACTACTGTAATTTCTGATTTTTGTCAGATCACACTCTCGGGTAAAAAAGTCGTACCAAAAATTATCCGCGAGAAGTGTAACCAAAGCAAGAAGTTAAAATATATACGTTTGAGTTCTGTTTTCATACAGTAAAAAATGTGAGTGATTAAGTTTAACAGTACTTTCCTTTTTTATGTTCCCTACATGTCGAAAATCTGATTTTCTTGAAATTTTGTTAAGCACTGAAATTCTATTCAGATACTTTCTTAAATTAAATTAAAGTGTAGCCAAAATGCCTATTTGTCATTCATAACATTATTTCCGAAAAAGCAATCACTAGTATGATGAATAAGTTATAATTAAGCAAAAAGTGAAAAAGGTTAATTGCTAAATAATTACTCAGTATTAATCATAATAATGGTAGCAGTATGAATAAGAACGGCGTAAACGAACTTGACAAGTAATCGGCACGTTTTGCTTGATCCGTCGCAGCAAATTTTTGATTGAACCATTGGATCAAACTGCATTGCCTGCAGTATCTTTTGAGCGAATTCCAATTGTTCTCATATCGTCGTCTACTATTAATACTGCTCATTATGAGCTGCTCACCGCTTCCATCTTCTCGATCTTCATTTTGCTTGACCCAAATTTCACCAAATTCCATCTATTTTATATTAACAAATTCATTATTAACTACTTGACTTCCAATTCAGAAACAGAATAGAAATAACATAATTTTGAGTTGGGACTGATAAAAAGCTGTCTAGAATGATTGCCGATGATAAATAAGAATTTAGAGTTATTTTATTTCTAACCATACAAAGTAATAGTATTTCTCTTCACTACTTTTATTCTAATCAATTATTGCTTGAGGTAATATTTTGTTGTTTATGAATTGTCTGATAACAATACCAATACTTCTGCGAAATTTTCATTAATACCATCAGATTTGAATTCTTGCAATTCTCTCATACGTGATCAATTGTTATATTTTACACGTGAACCTTGTTAGGGGTATAGAAATCTTACTGATTTGAATTCTGTTAATTTAAAAGATACTCTACCGCATTTTTATTGAAAATAAGAAGTTGTTCAGTCATCCGATTTGATTGTGCTACCAATGCATTTGGCCTTTTATTTTCTTTCGTGTCTGTAAATTCAAAATCATTGCTTGGCTGAATTTGAACTTTCGTTTCAATCATTATTTTAAGTTTTAAATATTTTGATAAAATGAGTGCAAAATAAGAAACGAAAGATCTAAATTAAAGTTTAAAAATTAAGCTGTAGTCAAACAATTAAAATAATACGTTTTACTAATGGATTTCTTGAAATATTCTAAAAATTGTATTTTTTCAATCCCTTTTTTCATTTTAGAAGGAAAGCGATATTCAACATGAATTTATCTAAATTTCTTTTCAAATTATACTCTTTATATTTGCATAAAAATCCAAATCGAAATCAATTGTCCTTACTTTAATAATTTCTGAAGACGACTTAATGACAACAATAATGTGTTATCGCTGGAAAATTTTAAGTAAATTAGTTAAATTAAGCAAGGAATTACATACTTTTAGTGAAACTTCGTGATGATACATACGTCACCCAAGCAAATTCTAGCAAGGCCCCAAAAATAAAAGTAAGGCATGCTGTAAAATTAGTGCTCAGACGATAAAATGTAGAAATATTATTTTAAAAAAGTAGTAATATCATGGAAATAAGTCTGGCAGTGTTATCTTCATACTTAATTTATATAACTTATTTTTTTTAAGAATTTTCGATACAAAATTCTATCTTCATTAGTTTAGCGTAAAAAAATTCCGCTACTCATTTAAAAAAATTTAAAAATAGTCAGTAATATGTAACTATAAAAATTTTCACTATCAAATTTTTCGTTCTCAACTGTCCATCTGGTACACATAAATTTGAATCAAAATTGCAGACCTCCAATCCACACATCAATTGCTTTTGTATAAGATACGGGTGGCAATTTAGCGTTGATGCCAGAAGCCTATAAAAAGCAATATATTCCCGCTTAACTTTCATAATGTAATATTGTATTAGTATAATAATTTAATAGACTGTACTGTAAAATGAAATATATAAATGACTCAGTTGAAGGAAATGTGAATACAAGAGAAAATTTCGTTTTATGCAATATTTACTTGGGATTTTAGACTATGCTTTTGGACCATGCTAGTTTGTACTGAACTAATAACTGCCCTAATTTGTATCTTAAAATATTTTGCAAAGAAAAGGTTATAGGTTGTAACAAAATAGTATTTCTTGAATTTGAACTAATGTGGATTCAAAAGGTTTTATGCTACCAAATTATTAAAAATAAATTAAAGATTAAATATTCCACAAGTTTGATAACATTGCAAATAAACAGTTGTTTTTCTTTTACGTCGAAATTGTTACACATATTAGTGAGTGAAAATAATAATGAACCTGAGTAGTCATAGTGAGAAATGTAGTCACACCTAAAGTTACACGAGCAGGTACTGCTGAACGATCAAGCCAAAATGATACCCAAGAAACAATTACTAGCATAAAACTTGGCACATACAATTGCAATAAATAATAACTATAAATAAAATGCATTGAATTTTTTTAATTTTATTTAAAACAAAAAAGTTTGACTTATTGAACAAAGTTTAAAAATTCAGAGCGCTATTACTAAAATAAAAAAATTACAAAAATATATTATCAATAATTGATAATATATTTTTGTAATTTTGATTAAATATCTTAATGTCTTAATCTTTCAAAGATATTTAATCTTTATAGGTGCTAAATGGTAATACAAATGAGATCAGTATTTTTTTAAATATATGCGCCAAAAAGTTTAATCATAAAAAATTGTTACTTAGAGCATTTAAATATGAGTCAGTAATAGTACTTAATGATAACTCTTTTAAATGAATTGAAGTTGATGAATTAACCTAAACTGTCGTCTTAGTTCTAATACAGTGCGCAGACATGAATAAGTGCCAGTATTAGTTTTACTGGTACAAAAAGTTGTTGTAACATTGCTTAGTTGAAAGCTTGGCAAAGATGAGTGTAAACCTTCCTTCAGTTGAACAGGATCTTTACTTTTCCAAACATATTCTGAATCCACATTATATATTATCAAAATTAGGTATTTGTAGAATGTAATTAGTTAAATTGTATATCTTAGCACTGCACTGATACTTGTCGACAGTTTAAAACTTTACGGGTTTAATTCTTTTAATAAAAATTATAACTTTCAAAAAGTAATAAAAGTTGGTAGTTTTTGCTTATTTTGATGAAAAAATAGTGACATTTATATTTGTTTTCTTGAACTAATAAAAACGAAAAAATTTAACAAATAGTACATTTTGTATTGCAAGCACAACACTCTTAAGCCAAAATCTAACTTTCATTTTATGTACTTAAAATTCAATATATTTGAAAAGAAATAAATTGATTAAGTATAATAAATCAAGTCAATATTTTTTACCAATATCATCAGTGGTATATGCATATGAAGCGAGATCTATAAGGCACGTTTGAATATCCATTGGATAATACTGCAAATTTCAAAAATAGTTTTTGATCGATATACATTTAAAATAGCTAAAATCAGTTTTAAAGCCAAAAATGGCTTTTGATATTCATATAAATTTTAATTCATAAGAGTTTATATTTTTTTAACAAATTCCAAAAAGTTAAATTCAAATTCGAGCAAGGCAGTGATGACTTATGTAGTTTTTTATTAAATAAATAAGTAAGTTTAAGCAAGTATTACCAGTTTAGTGTTTCTAGCATTTTTAAAGTCTAGCAATTGCTATGTTAACAAGAAATGTTAATGGAATAGTAAGAAAATGCTTTCAAAAAATATGAATTAAATCTAGAATCAGAATATCTGTTCTGTACAAATAAAGTTTGGCGGTCCAAATACATCTTTGCAAGCAATTGAAGACAACGTGAAATTATTAAGTTCTTACGTGTAGATGCATAGGACACGACAGCACAAGTGATATCCTGACACTATATAATATAGTACCATCTTTATGTATTCGAATCAGAATATTCGGCTTATCAATCATGTGACGTTGGGCTTGTTTCTCATTCTATATGTATTTCAGAAATATTCATATTTCTATGAAAAAGTAACAGTAAGCAACTTTTACTTACTTCTACTTCGTCAATGTTTTCCAATGATTGCACGCGCGTAAAATATTTCGGAATGTAAATCTAATGACTGTTAATATATATTTAATATTTGAAAAGAAAAAAAAATTATTTAGTCATTTATTCTTTCTGTTAATCTTTTTTGTTATAGAAACGACTTCAGTAGTTTTAAATTTGAACAGAACTTAAGCAGTGCTCAATCTTAAACTTCGATTGAATTCATACATTACTAATTAATTCAATAACTGAAATCAAAAAAGAGAAGAATTTAACTAGACTTACTTGGAAAAAGGAGTCAGGCATCCAAATTTGCTGTCCTGCTGCAAGTATAACGAAATCTGGGGCGTTATCACGTGGATATCCAAATGCCAAACGTCCGTCAACCCAACTTTCACGAAATGTTAACTGTACACTGTATTCCATATTTACATCATCTATTTTTGATATGCTATAAAAAATTTCCTAGTAATTAATTATATTTTTCGTTCATTAAGAAGATTAACAGAAAGAATAAATATATTTCGATATTTCTTTGAAGTTTCACTTAATAAATTGCATAAAATTATATTTAATAATAACCTTCGTATTAGCATATTTACAGCAACAACAACTGGCCCGTGACCACCTGAAACTTGATAAGTATCGTTACTTTTATTGAAAAATGATCAATAAATTTAGTAAAAATAATCACAAATTTTAATTTTGACAGTGTAGTAATCATTAAAATTGATAAATATGTGCATAAGCTTGGGTATTCATGCATAACTTTCCACCTCGCATTAATTTTTCACGATGGCTTTTGACTTTCGATAATTATCTTTACCAAAAATTAGATAGATACTGCTTCAAATTTGATGAGATCCATTTATTATATAATCTCGTCTTCACCTGGAATACTGAGATTCGTTCCTGGTGGTCGAACACGCCAATCGTATCCTTTTCCAAGCAACTTATTGATAATATCTGTATCTGTCGATGCTTCGATTTCACTATTAAAAATTGTGATAAGGAATTAGCTTAAGTTTGTGATAAGATTATTTTTAGTAATATGAAACTGCATAAAAATTTTATAAAATTTGTGAAGCACAACAAAGTTTTTTTTATTGAAACAAATAATTGAAAGTTTTCTGAATAAGTAGTTTATTACTCGAACTTGTGAATATTTATAAAGTAAATTGATGACAGTTTAGCAAAATTTACCTAATTCTCACCATTATCAATTATGTTAATAGTGTTAAATTTGTAACTTAATCTTAATTGAAAATAAAGTGGTGGTATTTTACAAAGAGTTTCCAATAAATTCATATTTAGCGTTCTTTAAAAAATGCTTACCTTATTATGTTACTTTTTAGCAAAAATTTTATTATGGACATTATTTATTTTCAACAATACAACAATACATAAGTATTTTCTAAAGTTCTTAGTTTTTAAGTTAATTAAATAAATTTAAAGCACTTTTATACATCTAATAAAAATGTAATAACAAGATATTATGAAGTCTATACTGCGTAAGCAAATAAAAAACTATTCTACGCATGAACGGAAATTACCATTTTTTATTAAATTTAAAGTATATATCCGTAGTTTTCAAGTATTATTAAAATTAATGAAGCGAGAAAATAATATCTTGCTAAATATGCTCCCAGGTCTTTTTATTTTGTTAGAATAACAAATTTTTGGATAATAAATTGAACAAAATTATTTCAAATCACTTCTCCTCTTAGAACTCTGTAGCTTGATATCTAATAAAAATTGCGCATGCAGTTTAAAAATTAACATAATTGAAAACTATATCAAATTGAATATCGATAACAGATTTGCAATGTACAACTTACAACATGGAATTTTAGAAATAATGCTTGTTTAATAAAAAATATTGCTGAAGTTTTACTTCAGTTTATTGCTGAATAATATTAATTTGAGGCATTGGTATGAGGAAAAATGAGTGAATATTTTGGATAGTTCTCTACTGAAATAAAATTTTATCAAAATACTTTTCATTCAAATACTTTTGCTATAAAAATTAATGCCAAACATCAGAGGCAAAAATGTTTGCTTTATCATTTATCTTCCAAAAGCATGCAAAAATATTTACATGCTAAAATGGCTTTTATGCTAATGCATTACATTACACTCAAATCCAGTCTTTCCACTAATATATCCGTCCGAACAGTTTAATAAATTATCACAGTGTAAAATTCGAATGTTAGAAATTGTCGCATGTCGGTATTTAATTTCTCTATTTTTTTTAGCTTTATTAATTAGACTTGTAAGCGCTGCAAGAGAAATACACAATAGGAAGATTTTGAACAATAACATTAAGAATATTTCACTTTTGATCAAAAATATTTGCAAATAAAAAATTCTTTTCCAGAATATAATTTAAATATTTGAATATTTTTGAATTGAAAATATTTAATACTGGAAACGGATAAAAACTTTTATATTAATTAAAATTTATTTGATTTAAATTCTAGTTAAAAAAAATTGCGCATTTTACGGTTAAGCCAAAATAACGAATTACCGAATAATAATGGGAAATGATAATATTGGTAGAATAAATGGAAAATAGCTTGAACAATAAAATAAGCCAGCAAGCAGCAACGTTGACGAAGACTTTCGAATATTAGCGAAATGATGAAGCATTCAGTAGAATACCAAAACAAGTGTTATAAGAACTTAATCGATCGCAAATTATGCAAATTGTTCGAAAATCATTTAAATATTTCACGCCAGTGATAGTCTCCTTCATCCAATACTGTCTGTTAACGCTATTCAATTTCACGTGAACTTTTGAACTTTAACGTGGGATTCTTTTACAAGAAAAGTTAAAAACTCTGAAATAATCAGGCAAATTCATATTCAAATGTTTTTCTCTTTCTCTAGATTAATCACATTCAATGCCATTTAATAACTTCATTTTTGTGATCAGTGCAATCAAACGGAAATCACAAGAGTACTTTAGCTTTAACTTAAAGCATTTTTAAAAACAGAAATGAAAATTGCAAAAATTTTTTTCATTAATCATTTTCAGGTAAACTGCTTTGCATGTTAATAGTGATCATCAGTTTTCTATGTACTTTTTTTATTAGTTTGGAACGGCAATAAAAATAAGGAATAATTTCAAGTATCGAGTAAATTAAATTTACCTAAAAATTGACTAAAAATAAAACTTAATTGCAGTTCGAATATTGCATATTAACTTATGTTTATTGTAGTAACTACAAAAATATCAAGTATTATTAATAGTACTACTAAAATAGAAGTTGACTAATTATTATTATCGACCGTAACTAGCACTTTTTCAGTATTTCAACAAGAATGAAAAGCAAAATATTGTAAATTCTTGATTTATAATAGATGATAAATTTGTTAAGTAAATAGAAAATTGAACAAGGCTATGGAGTGCAGTGGCGAAGCAAATCAGATTGATCTCAACTTAAACTAAAGTATTGTTAGACTGATAGGCGGAGTTAGTTCAGTTCACATTGGTAGTCTTAAAAATATCAAAAAAGTAAAAAAATTCAAAAGTTAGCATTCAGAGCAGAGATTTAAAAATTTCAAGTGTAGAAAAGTAAAGCTTTAAACAAAGCCAGTTTTCAAGCTCCATGAACTTATCAGAAGTATATTCTGGCTGATGGTGTTAATATTTGCATTTATGTATGCGTATATATGCATGTATTTACATGAATACAAATATTCGTAATTAAGTAAACTTTGAAATATTTTACAGTATTTAAATTTCTTATTCGTATGACAGTTCAAATAAAGTTATCCCAAACAGTTAGTTTCTTTGAGCAATAAAAGCCACTTCAAGTTAACTTTCTTAGAAATGAAAATGTGTACTTCAATTCAGAAAAATGTAACTCTTTTCTAAATCAAAGCAAAAGGGCGAAAATGAATAAAGCAATATTTTTTGTTAGTTATTATGAACAAATTTTTTTCCATTTGGTCAATTTTTTTCTGTTCAAATCTTCTATGTCTAAGCAATAACATTCAGTCCTTTTTATTGCAATCAAATTTTAAATTTAGTGATAATATTAATTGAGGGATAAGTTTAAGATTAAGCCTATATTCTTCTCAGAAAAGCGTTATCAGCATAGTAAAAGTCTCGACAAAATTTGCATCTGTTAAATTGAAAGGCTTTCAGTTTGAAAAAATTGAAATGCTTGTATAAGTTACTCTAATCACTGTGAAAACCTTGTTGAAAGTTTTGACTAGAATAACTTTTATTTTTGTTTTGTGATGGATCACTGATTAACATTAGCGCTTAAACTCATCTCATTTAAGCATATTTTTTGGCAGTTAATAAAGTAAAAAGTTATTGTACAATTTTTTTTTCCATTTTAATTACATCAAAGTTGTGTCTAAGAATAGTATAATACATTTTTACATGTACAAATTTTGGTCACCAAATCGCTAGGACTTATTTATTTCATGACGCAAATTTTTCATTTTTGTGACTTATAATTTCTAAAACATTTATTTTTTAAAGAACAATGAAAGTTATTCATTATTGTACTCTGAAAGTTTTAACTACATTTTTTGAAATGTTACTCAATTTAACATTCAATTCAAATTCATCATAATATCCACTTTGACCCAAAAGGATCAAAGTTTAAATACATTTTGCTAAATAATAAAAGAATGCAAAAGAAATTATTGTTTTAAATTTGAACATACCATTTTGACTTTTTGCTTTAATCTTTGTAGTGATATATTATTTTTAGGTGCGGTTAACATCACAACAAATGCCTTCAATCTAATAATTATTCCTTAAGTCAAATTTATAAATTAGATCATGGATCAGATCCTGATTTATGCATATCTCGAGACCTAATAGCAATCATTCTGCTAACTTTTTACACTTAGAAATAAAATCACTTATATTTTGCATTTCCTCAGTGCAACTTGAATTATGCAAATTTGAATCAAAACCTTTGTTTTGAATTTAAGCACATCACTCTGTCCCTTGTAATAACTGTAATTTAAATTTTCTATATTTTAAATTGATATATCATTCGCTTGATCAAATTCTAAAGGTAAAGAATAGAGTCATTTGAAAATATTGAGCAAACACAGTCAAACCAGCATTCATCATTTGAATGAACTATTAATGCTGCATATCACTATATAATTATACCTCTACATCAGATATATTATACGAAATTATAAAGCAGTCTTCAAGAAATTCTTCTCCTAATTAATTTATCTACTTTTTGACCAGAAGAAACGATATAAATCTAAACACATTACCTCTCAAAAATCTGTTCACAATCTTCAGAAACAAAACTGGCATAATACATGTTTTCATTCAATTATTTGATTTTATACCTATCATACAAACAAGAATCAGAAAACATCTAGAAAAATGGTAGATCGAGCGATGAACAATCGCTTCTGGTTTTCATTCCAGTCATCTTTGAAGAAATAACATCGAATATAAATTAACTCCTTCTGAATGCATCTGAGCTTCACGTCTTGAAACTGATCGCTTTGGAAGCGATTTAAATTTATTTACTTTTAATTAGCAGTTGATGAGGATAGTATTTATCATACATATATTTTACTTTTTTTCTTTCAAATGTCAGAAAAAAAAATCATTTCCAAACTTAATCTTTGTTAAATTTAAATTTTTATAAAATCGAATTTATCTTTATTTTATTACTTTCGGCATAAATATATTAAGATTTTAATGTAAGAAAGAAGAAATATTTTCAGTTAATAATTTGCTTGTATTCCTGATATAATTTGAAGTTATAAGTGGGATTTTCGAACTTTTTCATTTACAACACACACACACACACAACACAATTATTGTTATTATTCATAAAAGGAAGCGTCTTGAAAGCGTTGCAGAAATGAAGGAAGTAGTGATTAACCACGGGAAGTGAGCAATTCTACGCTTGCCTTCACTTTTGCCCTTACTTTTTTCCAAAATAACGAAACGAAAACAGTAAAATTTAACAGAAAGCAGAAAAAAATGACAAAAATAGTTGTCTGCCTGACTTTTGCGTTTAAATTAAAAATGATGCATAGGAAGTGAAGTGGTAAAGTATGAAACGAGCAATAAAATAATGTATGAATGCTACAATAAGTAAATTAAGCAACGGAAATGACAGAAAGAAGAAGGCACTTTGTTGCTTCACTAATAAATCTTTTTCGCAGTGTTACATTTTTGTATGCATAGCATTGAATAGAAATAACGCAAAGTGAAGTGCCAGAATAGAAATTGAAAACTTAAATAAATGGAATATAAAAAGTAAAGTAATGAATAATTAATATTTTGGAAATGAAAATTGAAGGGAAATTGTTGCTTGCATCGATAGGACAAATAAATTGCCTTAACTGGCAAAAAGTTAGCTTATATGAAATTGTTATCTTTTTCTAGCAAATTTTTACTTAGTTCCAATAAAAAAGAAAAAGCACAAATATAAATTGACAATTTATATTACAAAGTTGCATTTTACTTACGAGCAATGTAGTAATACAATTCTTTTGCTGCTAAATGAATGAAACAATTATGAATTTTATTTTAAATGAAAATGAAAATTCGGTTATAAATTAAATTGTATTTGTGTAAAGTTATTTCTATCAAAAATCAGATGAAATGAATGTTTCTGCACTAAATTATAAAGGATTTTTTTCATATTCGTGAAAAATTGTTCTTTAATGTTGAATCCGTCTGATTTTTGTACATAAATTACTTCCAAACGATGGCTGAGGATTTACGTGAACTACTCTTTTTTAATATTAAAAAGCATGGATAAATTAGAGTTGTAATTATGATTCAAGACCTAAGTAAGACAAATGTTTCTGTGCAAATCGAAATTTATATCATTATAAGAATGTATGAATACATTCTAAGCTCTTATTTGAAAGAATACATTTTAGCACGTAAGTTTTGCATAGAATACTGGAAATTCTGATAGTTTTCATCTGTGACATTGTCACTTTTAGCAGCAAGTCCTCAGTTTTCAATATTACTTTATACAACGTCAATTTTAAGCGTAAAAAACTTTGTACTATCATCGAAAGTTTGCTTTCTCGTTGACAAGTGATTAGCTTCGACGGAAAACAATAAACGTTTACTTTTTTTTTTCACGAAATTGAAAGAATTTGCAGTTTTTCAAGTACGCGCTTCAAAATAATGATGCAGACTTGAAGTATGCTGAAGAAGTAAACAATTTTGTTTTTTTTTTAATTGACAAAAAAGTCACTTTGACTTAAAAAGTATTCATAGTACTTGAGAATAATTCGCAGCATCAAACAATAAGAAAGTGTAGGTTTTATGCAAACTGTGAAAATTCAATCATTTCTTAGAATCTAATGCACTCATTAAAGTTAGCAGCCATTACGCTTTGAAAAATAGCATTTGAAAAGTCTATACAATAAATTTTGAATGATATTTATCCGAAACAAAAAGTACTGATTATTCACTCATATATTATGATTTACGTGAACTACTTTTACTTTAATCCTCAATGACTTATTTTTTCGCATTTGTGATCGATTTGTTTGAGAAATTGATGCAAATTAACAGTTTTTCTATAATAATAACTTTCTATCAGTTAATATATCATTTTTGATCCTGATTAATTAATTATAACAAGTATTAAAATGACTTAAATTTTATGCATGATTTTGTTCCGCTATTTTTATACCATTTTATTTAATTAAAATAGTGGATTTATCATTTGATAAGAATTTTTGATGAATGCATAAAATGGTTATGGTTGTGTTATTCGACAAATGAAGGTTTAATCTGGATTAAGTTTTTAAGAAAGCAGTAAAAAATTAACATAAAAGTTGGTTTAGAGCAGTTTAAAAAAGTATACATTTTTTAAATGCAATATTTTTGTTCAATTTAAAAGAAATACATAAGATTTTTTGAAAGAAATATATAAGATTTCATGAATTTGAGCGGCGATATGAAAATTGAATGGATTTTGTTTTTTTAGTCAATAAAAAATGCAGAAGATAGATTTTATCTTAATTACTTTTTGTGAACGAAAATAGATAATAATAATAATAATAATATTATTATTATTATTATTATTATTAAAAT
>UYYF01004657.1:0-11860 GCA_900618365.1 Thelazia callipaeda
ATCAAATACGGAATTCACAAGCAACCTGCATGCTTGGAAAGACTGCACGTGCCAAGGGACGAGCTAGGACGTGGACTTCATAATGTTAAGAAGAGTGAGCTTATGCTTCTTCAGCTACATAATGTTCTTGTAGATACCGCACCAATTTGTACCAGAAGTGCAGCGATTCTGAAGCAGGAGAAAGCTCATAGCATGTTCTTGACAATTATTGTGTTCTATCTAAAGACTAAGTACAATCTCGCAGAAAATCTTACCGTCGGAAACGTGTAAGTAGCTCAGAAGACGTTCTTGTATAGCGAAATAGAACAGGAAACCTACCACGCGGAGCTATACAAGATGCGGACAAATAAAATCTCGTTCATAGTTGATTCATCAAAATGGCTGTGATACGGAAACATTACCCCACAAAATGAGCTACGATACTGTTATCCCCAAGATAGAAATATGTTTGGAGGTGAGAAAGGTATGTGACAACATTGTGGGAACGTGTGAAGACGGTGGACCATGTAGCAACGCAATGCGAAAAAATGTTACATTACTACGACCATACACTAGAAGACACATTGAGGTCCTACGATGGGACTCTGTAAGAAGTATGGTCTTAAAGCATTTCCGCGCTAACGAAGCCATTCTGTTCAGCAGGTCGTCGCGAATGAAAATGTTGAGATCAGGATCGATACGCGAGTTAGAACTGCAATCAGAATAAAAGCAGATCGACCGCATATCACGATACACAATAAGAAGCGACGTGAAGTAATCCTGATTGAGGTTGGCATCACTAGTCAGGACAGGTTAACAGCAGTCGAGACCGAGAAAAAGAAATCATGACCTACTTGCTAATGAGCTTGGGTCAGAGATGAAATGCACGACCAAAATAATTCCGTATGTGATAACTTGGAATGGGATTGTAACGAATTCCTACAAACGCTATGCGGAGATTAATATACCAGACCACGTCGAGGCATACATCCAGTCCATAGTTCTCAAAAAGACGCTTGAAAGTGTCTCCTTCGAGAGTCGATATGGATTCCATGAGGACGAAGCGAGAGCGAAATACAACAAATCTGGGCGTAGGACAAATACTGCCAGAGTGCTGGAATGCGATACAGTGCCAAAACCAATAAAGCGAAAATTAAAACTAACCTCGACATTTTATATATACACATATTCTGCTGATTCATATACATTGGCTGATTTATATAGTTCGAGTGCTTATATACATAAGCTTACATATAAGCACTTGAACTAGTGTGTAGGAGGTATAGCAAGAGTGCGGGAACACGATCCAACGTGAGAATCAGGTACACAATAAAAAATATTAGCCTCCGAACTGCTGCACATTATATATATTCACTTATTTTTCTATCTACTCATTTAGAATTTACCTCCATACTTGGTGTTTTTATATCTTTGTTAGCAGTCATTAAAATTTCGCGCAATCGAGGAATACCCAAAGTGACGTTCATTTCCCCTCTTCCAGCGAAATGAAAAGTATTAAGAGTCATTTGTGTGGATGGTTCTCCTATGGACTGAGCCGCTAACAAACCAACATTCTCACCAGGATCAACTCGGCAGTGTAAACCTTTGAATATGTAACTCCCAGTCGAAGAGATATTGAAATAAAAAATAGTGCAAAGAATCAAGCAAATACAATTATTGGTATTAGGTAGCATAACTTGGACAAATCAAGTCACGCAATCTATGTCTTTAAAACCAAAATATGCAAATTACCTTTCCAGTACAAAGACTTTCGAAATTTCTCATATTCAGTACCGGCAGCAGCAGATGAGTTCATAGAAATATACTCATCTATTTCGTCAAGAAGTTTTTCCGGTAAAGCTCCCAAAGAGCGGTTTGGATTAAGTTTCTGAAAAACATAGCTCTTGGTTCGTAAAAGCATAGAAAGTTCGTGAACTTTGAAAATCACACAGTCAGACCAAACATGGATAAGAATAAAGTTAACAGCAGAAAAAAAAGCACAATCTACAGATTTTATTTAATACCTCATCAACGGAAGGAGGACAAGCTTTACCAGCTTTACGGTGATAATCGTCACGCTCCTCATCAGTTAAATCGAACCACATCTTTTGAATTTTTTCTTTCGGCATTTCACGAAAGTTCTTTGAAAATTCTACGAAACCACTTGTATATGCTTTTTTTGTGGTTAAATCATACTTTCGACGCCATTTTTTAATCTTCAAAAAATAAAAACAAATTTAAAATTAACTCATTCGAACCAACTGTATATGATGCCTGATAACTTATGACAAAAAAACCAAATTTAACAAACTGAACTAAAATAGACACACACTCTTTATAATGAACAGCACTAAGTCAAGGATCACTCAAAATCACGTTTGAGAATACTTGACGCTGCTAAAAGAGATGACTGACAGTTTTAATCTTACAACATGATAAAGTAAACAAACGATGAAAACAAGAACTCGACATCCTTACTTTTTTATATGCTTTTTCACATTTTTTAACATTCCACATGCTTTCATCGTATCCTGTCGGCATTACTCTAGAGCATAAACATTGTATGTTATCGAAGAGAAAATCAAATTGCTTAAAATTCAGGAATGTACTTCTGCAAACATCCATTCCATCTTCTCCATATCGAAACTACAAAAACAGAAAGTCTAGAAAAGTGCTTATTTCAATATTTTCACTTTGTTATCACAGAATTTCGGCTTTTTTTTTTCTTACTGATAATGAAAATGGATGAGCCTAAGCTGTTACCTGAATGACACTGCCATCATGATCACGAACGGTAGAATCATACTGAGTTACTAGTCCTTCCAAATGTTTAACAATACAACGTTGTAAATAACCAGATCGAGAAGTTTTCACAGCAGTATCGATTAAACCCTGATAATTATGCACATTTCAACATCAGAAACATATGAATACTTATAATGGGGTCAAAACTATTGACTTAGTCCATTTCATGACACGTCATAAAAAATGGAACGTCCATGTTTTTTTACAATATGTAGAACTTGTTTTCATGAAAAACAATTTACAAAAAATTCAAAAGCGCTCTGCACTACAAAATATACATGCATAAAAAGTAAAAGAAAGCAAACAATAAATTAAAGAAAGTAATCGTTGATATTTTTACATTATTATTATTTGAATATATTAAAACTACTCGGCAACAGAACTGAGCTAAACCTCTCGCCCAGCCATCGTATGGAAAAACAGTTCCTGTGGATTGATGCCTGTCAAAAATCGCTGGTCCACAAATCCACCAGCTCGAGGTGATGTATCGAAAGCGCGAAAAGACGGCAAAGTACGCCCTGTAATTGTCATTGGTGGTCGATGTCCCTCTAGTTCAATTTGGCCTAATTCGCAGCTAATCTAAAACTAAATCAGGTAAAAAAATAAAACAAAAATCTAACAGAATAACAGATATAATAAATGTTTTTCTTGTTCATTAAGCTGCGCTTATACTAAGATTGCAGCGACAAATTTTCTAAAAATCAACAATTGACTTTAGGAAAATATGACTTCATTTACACTGGCAATTGAATTTAAACTTCACATTGGCATAAATTGAAAACAGAAATCAAAATTCTTCAGAGTTATCAAAATAGAAAAAAAAATACATCATCTGAAATCAAACATCTTAACAGAGTTCATCAGCTACAAAAGAAGAAAACCCTTGAGACTAGAATTATGAGCTGTCCCAAAATGATGAAAAATGGAAGCAACGATTATATTCAGTAAACAAATTACCTGAACAGAATTGACCATTGTACCTTTGGCACCACTTAGTATCATCAACTGCAAAGCATTGTGAGGGAATAACTTTATGAGCCCTGTTGGAATACAAGCACTGTAATCGTTTATAAAAATTAGACTCACAAAAAACCAGTTGCAGATGGAATTAATTACATTAATCTTTTTACAAAAGATTGAAAATCAGGAAAACAGATAGGTGACAAACAGTACCTATTTATTTTTTCATTGAATTTATTCAATGTTTCTTTCATTTTATAATCCAACAGTTGGACATGATTTTGTTCACCTTTTGGATTACAATATGCACTTGCCATGACATATTTAATATCCGACTGACTTGCATCCTTATCTAAGTCGAAGCATTCCTTAACCACATCATCACCTGAACCCATCATTTCATTTCTAGAGCTTCATGCTTAAATTGTTAGACTTAATTAGAAATGACAACAAAACCTAAAGTACTAAGATTTTTAAAATTCAAACCGCATTTGCGTAAGGCCTCAATTTCTCTTTTTCTTACTTCATCTGCTTCTTTTCGAACGAGAATATCTGCTACACCAAGACTGAATCCATGAAACTAAAATTTAACAACACGATCAAAAAATGTAAAAATCCTTCAAACACAACAAAAATTGAGGAAAGTTCCAGGTTTTCGATGATATATGCAAAAATAATCTGGGATACAAAAAAGTAAGCACCTGCAGATAGGTAGTGAAAAGACGTGAGAAGCAACTCAATATTTTCGTCGCAAATCGATGACCATACAAATCCCAGCAACAATGTATCAATCCATACCGCGTACTTCCGTAATGCTGCTTATCTAACACTCCTACCAATAATTCAGCATTTCTAAAAATTTTAGATTTGAACATAATTTGATAACATGCAAGATCATATATATGTAGCATTACAAAGCAAATGAATTTTGGACATATGATTAATAAATGCAATTGGTATTAAGTAAATTGGCGAGTTTTATGAATAACAGTTACATTTACGACATTAAATTTCACCTACAAAATAAGCAAGCACAATAATAATAAACGACGAATATCCAAACTTATGCCAACTCACTCTAATGGCAACACAAGCAAAATTCTATGTCAATCTCAACAATAAAGCTGCCAAAGACAAAGAGAGATACTCGAAATTAACAACAGAAATTTTGAATCACTAAGTTATGTACCTGAAAATTACTTCTGATTCACTCATTGCAAGCTTTGGTGTAGCATGATTCTCAACTTTCCAACATGAGAGCGGTGTTTTTGCCTTACTGGTTATATTCAAAAGAGGTTTATCAGCAGGAATACAATTTTTTAATACCGTACTAATAATCTGAAATTGATGCAGTGTGACACAATGGTCATGAACTGCTTTATGCACATAGTGAGATTTAGAAATTTAACAACTTAGAAAAGCTATATCACAGTTCGCAGTAAAATTTCTATCAAAGCTGTCAAAGAGCTCTAAAAGATTATTCTTAATACTTTACAAATGAGGAGATACCTGTTTTCCACTCCACAGTTCTTGAGGTTTTATCATAGATGGAGTCGGGATGATTAACCGCTGAGTGATTTCAGCAAATGCCGAAAGTACCAAATGCATAAAATCTTCTTTATTGAAGAATTGTCCACGTATAGTTAATAATACGCCCGACACAACATGATCTTGAATTAAGCCCAACAATGGTGTGCCATCTTTTGGTACAAGGAAATTTGATCCAACATTGGCTAAACCATAATCATATTTAAAAAATGAAGTAAAAAAACACAACCAAATTCAGTGAATAAGTAGTAACCCAAAATGAAAATTTCATAACAAGATTTATTTTTATTTGTACGTTCATTGCTGTATTCACGCAATTCAATCACTTTTAAGGGAGGTTGTGTATCTTTGATCATGATCTTGTTATGAAATTTTCATTTTAGGAAGCCACTTATTAACTGCATTTGATTAAATATATTTTTATTTGTGTCTACTGAATTCTATTCGAAGAAAAACACTGCTGATACCACACATAAATCAAAGCTAATGGAAAGCAATGTTTAAAAAAATCGGAAGATTGCAACTTTTTTAATAGACATCAGACTACTTTTCTATATCTTGAAACAAATATGAAAAAGAAATAAACATTCCTAATTTGAAATTCATAGTAAACTCTCACTAAAAAAAACCTATTTCAGCAAGTTCAGTTTGAGCAATTCGACTCTGAACAAAGTGCCCATTCATTTCATCTCCATCAAAATCCGCATTATAAGCTTTACATGGAGCATAATTCATGCGCAGTGACCGTTGGCTTTTAAGAACTCTAATTCTGTGACCCATCATTGAGGGTTTATGAAGAGATGGTTGGCGATTCATCAACATTAAGTCACCTTTATCTAAATGACGAAGTACCTAAAAGTGATGATGACGGTAAGCCATTTTTATTAGCTGCTATTTTTCAAATTTTTACTACAAAATTTGAATGGAAAATGCCTGATCTTTTACACACTTCAGCACTTTACACGAATACCTGAACAGGATAACCAAGACGAGAGCTGTTTCCCGGTTGGAGACGTTTGGCAGCAGCTCTACGCTCATCTGCTTTATTTTCCAATAAAATCTGGGTTTGCTTACCCATTTTCTTAATGAAGTTAGCGCTGGAAATATCCAATATACTTAAAAAAATAATCTTTTATGCATATGAAGAATATAACAACTTATATAAATTATGAATAGATAAATTTCATACCCAGGGTGAAAGTTAGGACCATTTTCAATCAATTTTCGCAATCTTTTTATATTCATAGCATTTGCTGTCTCAGTAACTGTTAGTTTTTTAGCGAAAAGTTCTGGCACGCCGATTTCATCAACATCTAGATAAGGGTCTGGAGTAATCACAGAACGACAAGCAAAATTGACACGTTTGCCCATCATGTTCATACGAAATAAACCCTGAAAAAAGATGTACATGATGATAACAAAAAGACCATCTTTATCATATAACTAATCAAAGAAATACCTAACAATAATAATAAAAAAAAATCTAACAATAATTAATTAAAAAAAAATAAAGACACAAATCAAGAAACCCTGTAGCTAATGCTTGAATAATATCTGACTGATTTTATAAACACACAAAATGATTTTACAGGTTTACAAACTTCTTTTTTTTCCAAAATTTGCTTGATACCAGGAACTTGCAACTTAATTTCAGTATATTTGTCCAATTCTTGATCAAAAATAGCGCTCATGCGCAGCTGTAATACAAGATACGCACTGTGCATTTTGGCCTCCATTGTTTGCCCAGCAACATTTTTCGACAATAAAGCCTAGAAAAACCATAGTCATGTCGAAAAGTATATATTATACCTAAAAATGAGGGCATATCAAGTTGAAGAAAGGAGACTAATACAAGTATATTTGTACCAAAAGAGATTTTTCTTTGTTGCCAGATAAAGTTTGACGAATAGCACGAATTGTTTCCGAGGCTTCCAACAATTTTCGCAGATTTACAGTTTGAGGATTTTCAAAATTGCTTCCTTGGTAAAGCCGAATCGGCCGATATTTTGTTGGCTGAACTAATACGGACTGACAAAATAGAACATCTAAAGGACAATACTTGTCATCCTGGAAAAAAAAAGTTTCAGGAAAGACATATGAGACAATAAAAACAAAAAAGTAGCAAACCCTTTTTCATGAGGCTTTCCACAAAATATTTAAAATTATTCATGGCACTAGAGCTACAAAGTCAAAAAATAAGAAAAAGTTACAATCGTAATGGGTGCAAAGACTATATTCATGACTTTGTGATGAAAAAAAATCGTTAAGAAATAAAAATAATACATACCAATTTAAAAAAATTATAAAATAACCCACCTCACAATCGAACATAGGAAATACTTTCTTCAAAAAAGGTCCATCATTATGCCAAAGTATACGAAAATGCTCGCGCACTTCTGCACCTCTCCAAGCCAGCTTGTCACAACTCCCATTAGCTATGCTCTGCATTTGCTCTCGCATAATTTGCTCTGCGGGATTCATAAATGATCCATAATTAATATTTTTACTATCTAATTTTTCTTCATCATTTTTCCCATCATCATCTGAAAAAAGATGCGAAGAGACTTGATGGGTTGTGCAAACATGCATAGATACAACCGATTTTATTTTCCTGCTAAACTAAAAAAGAAATGTCAGTTTAAAGTATTCAAACATATTTAATTTAAGAGGTAATACCCGCATCCACCTCTTGATCTTCAAAATTTTCGATACTTTCAAGCACATGAGATGATTTCTTTAATTTTTTTATAGTTGCCGTTCTACTGAAATCAATCAGAACACAACGACCACCATCATTACGCATAACACCATTACTTTTCTTACAAAGCTTACACCGCTGCCGACGTTTGAACTGGAGCCATAAAAACTGCGCCTTATTAGAAATAAAAAACAAAACTCATAGCAGAGCTTAGAAAAATAAAGCAGCAAGTTTAACATATGCAAAAACAAAGTTAAACTTTCAATAGAAGATAAATATGACTCTAATATAAGAAACATATAAGTATTGAGGAAAATCTTATAACTCACAAGCACATTTTTGCAAAAATTCTGCATTAAAGATATCTTCAACTCGAGAGCATTTTTGACTGGAGCTGAGTGAGTCTTATCAACATTTGAAGCGGTATGCAGGTCTACATTGGCAAAAAAATCCTCTAGCTCTTTACACACATGAGTTTCATCCAGAAAAGGAGTTTCTAAAAAACTTTGTTAAATGCAAGAATACAAATATAAATTACTATAAACCTCCTGTTTAAACGATAACTCTGATTGCAAAACATTATCAAAGATTACGATCGTTAAACAAGATGCGTTTATTGGCATTTTTAGTGTGATTATGAAACCATGTATTTAATGGCACTACATCATAAACATATGCCTTCATGATAACTAGCGTAATCTTGATCCTTATATAGAATCCTCTCCATGATTTACATTGAAGCACAACAGCAAAATAAAAAATTATATCAGCTGAGTCACACAAAGCAACTTATTGAATACTATAAGATTTAAATATTTACCACTGATTTCTTCAAAACTCTTTGAAGTAATAAAACGATCTTTAACAAAACCCTCTAGCTCCTGAGCAACTGAGACAAGACCAAGGTCCAGTGCCCGAAGTTGAGCCAACAGCAAATTGGACTCTAAACCAGAAGAATCACACGTTAGTCGATGACATTGCACACATGTTCCTTTCAATAACTAAAACAAATCCATGATAAAATGTTCGTAAAATACATATAGATCGCTAGGTTTTCGAACTAAAAATTTTCATAGCTCAATAATTGAATGTTCTAAATGCATTACACTCAATCAACACTAAAACTGAAAATAAGCTATTAATTCCTCAATAACTCTATCTGTCATAAGTTTAAAAACTTCATTACACATAAGTTCAATCTTTCATAAAAAATATCTATTAACTTACGGAGAAAGTAAAAGGAAATAAAAAAGGATTAAATACTGGGACATCTAGCACAATATGACCCATATGTCCAGGGCAATGAATTCCTTGTAGATGACATGTTTCGCAAGTGTCATACATTTCCAACGGACCTAATCGAGGATCATAAAGACCTCCTTTGACTGGATGCCCAGCCTGAAAGATTGACTACATATTACAAAAAAAGCGAAGTGTCAGAAGGTTTAACTGCTGTACTGGACTTTAATTAATTTGCTTTGAAATAACAAAAATAGATATAAGAACACAAAACTTACACTCAAGTTGCCTTATTGATAGTAATAATTTAAAGATTTCAATTATCATACAAACAGCAAACAAAATACATCTGGCTAATTTTTCCTTTTTTGATTTTACATTAACAAATAGTCTAGGATCACAAAATACTATAAAATTCAAATCAAGTACCAATCAATGCGTCAACATCGACTGAAAAATCTAGTCATTTATTCATAATGACTCCTTACAGAGATATTCACTTTCAGAAATCTCATAGGGCTTATCAAAATTCATGCTGAGTGAATAAGTGATGAAGCTTGAAAATAAAAGAAAGTGCTAGTTTTGACTGCTGCCCAATCATCATATTAGTATCTGAATTACAATGCTTTTTGTAAAGTAATATCTATCACTTCTCTAATTATTAATCCCTCAACTTGTGTCTAGTAAAGAATTCACACGAACGGCATACGGTTACATAGACATCCATGACCATGATGTTTTGAAAAACCATAGGCTCAAATGACTAAAGAACCCCCAATTACTATAATTTTCTCTGATAACTTTATCTTACAACAGCATTAAGTAAATTTACGCGATCGTTACTTATCAAACTATATTGAAAAACGAACTCCATCAAATGTTTCCGTCTCCGTGATTCTAACAACACTGATTTGTTCGATTTCATGCGGTAGATAACATCTCAACTGAATTCGATTGAGTTGCATATAAGGCTCATGTCCTGGACCACGCATATGAATCATTTTAGTGACTAAAAATGATAGAACAGACAAGCGAGGGTTTTCCACAATTACCGCTACAGTATTATAAATATATTACAGATGTCCTGAAACAAAGTAATATGAACATGGATGAAAACACACAAAATTAGAATCAATTCCCTTTATTTATCAGTTCATAAAGATGCTCTTCTTGAGATTTGCTACTCATATCTTTAATAAGAATAACCGCGCGGTATTCACATATAACACCAAATAATTTAGCGTAGAACAACGTTATATTGTTATTACTATGAATAATTCAATCCTAAATGACACATCCCTTTTTAATTATTTTAACCACCGATACCATTACACTAAAGATTTACAAATCCTCATACTTATTTAATTGATAACAAGTAAATATATAATTAATAAAAACGCTCCTTTCCACTTGTACAACCTTATTGCATATCGTGTCTAATTGATTTCACTGCCAAGTATCGTTGAGCACCTGAAATAGTGATGTACCGCTAACTGCTTACAAATGGACGGATGATAATGTCAGTATTACTTTAGGTAGGGCTTGTTGGTCGGTTGTGCGTTTGACTGAGTCTTTGTTGTAGACATTTTTTAGTTGGCAGAATTTTGTTCCTTGTTCAGAAGATGTGGTCTGGCTTTTTGTAATATTGTAGTTGGATTAATTTTGTCTTTTCAGGTAATCAAGAAACGTGACTGGGACTGTGACTGGTTTTGATAATGGCAGAGGTTAGAAAAATTTCGTATAGAAAAATAGAAATTCTCATTCTTTCATGGAGTATTAGTTTTAGCTAATTAGAGGTGTAGTAAAATTTCTGTACTGATGGTTAAATGGTTAAAACAAACGTGACGGAAAAAATGGACATAGTCGATGTGAAATATGTCGTATAATATCGAAGCACATGTCAAATCAAGGTTAACAGATATAGATTAAGCAAGCAATTAAAACGTTATGAGTTAGAGTAAAATCCCCAGATCTGCTATTTAAGCTGGTTGAATTACTCAAGTCCACTATCAACATAATGTTTAAGCAATTTCAGATTTGTCCGCATATGGGTGTCACAGTCCCGGATTATTGAATTAGTGTTAATGAAGCATGTGCGGCGTTAAAACTGGCCACGTGGTAATCGTTTATTGCAAATTGAAATCTGAGGATAAAGAGCTGTCACGTGAGGTCTTTCTTTCTATTCTATTTATTTGCAGAATTGTGGCTAGAAGAGGGAAAGATGCCCCAATCGTATGGTCATCGCGTACTAACATGATTGGTTTTCACGGTCATTATAGTGACCGTGATTTTATTTATTCTGGGATGATGTATCCGTCCGAGTGAAGGGGAAGAGTTATTGCCAACAAAGATGGGGAAAATGCAGGTATTGAAACCTGCACATTTAAGTGTATATAGTATTGTAAAACTAGATTTTATGAAGATAACTCTACAAAAATTTAGTTAAAACGGGCCACGTGGTAATCAATTTATTTGCAGGAAGTCTGGTCATCGCGTACTAACATGAGTGGTTCTCACGGTCATTATAGTGACCGTGATTTTGTTTTTTTTTTGGCAGATGGATCCCTCCGAGTGAAGAGGGACAACTCTTGCCAACAAAGGTGGGGAAAATGCAGGTATTGAAACCTGCAC
>UYYF01004657.1:11894-45324 GCA_900618365.1 Thelazia callipaeda
AGTTTTTTTCTGGGCTGATGGATCCCTCTGAGTGAAGAGGGAGAACTCTTGCCAACAAAGGTGGGGAAAATGCAGGTATTGAAACCTGCACATTTAAGTGTATATAGTATTGTAAAACTAGATTTTATGAAGATAACTCTACAAAAATTTAGTTAAAACGGGCCACGTGGTAATCAATTTATTTGCAGGAAGTCTGGTCATCGCGTACTAACATGAGCGGTTTTCACGGTCATTATAGTGACCGTGATTTTGTTTTTTTCTGGACTGATGGATCCCTCTGAGTGAAGAGGGGGAACTCTTATCAACAAAGATAGGGAGAAATGCAGGTATTGAAACCTGCGTATTTTAATGGAGTGCTGGAAGCCTCGACCGTAAGAAGCACCATTAAATGGTCGAGGCGATACTAATAAAGTTGGTATGTAATAATTTGTGTGCATATACATATATATAGATATATATTTATGCTTTTTTGGTCGTATTGTTCTGTATATAATGTTGTGGTTGAAAAATTACGTGCTAGTTTATTTGTTTCTTGGTTAAGTTTATATAGTATTAACTAGATTTTATGAAGGTAACTCTATAAAAATTTAGTTAAAACGGGCCACGTGGTAATCAATTTATTTGCAGGAAGTCTGGTCATCGCGTACTAACATGAATGGTTTTCACGGTCATGATAGTGACCGTGATTTTGTTTTTTTTGGGCTGATGAATCCCTCTGAGTGGAGAGGGAGAAATCATGTCAGCAAAGATGGGGAGAAATGCAGGTATTGAAACCTGCATATTTTAATGGAGTGCTGGAAGCCTCGACCGTAACACCATTAAATGGTCGAGGCGATAATAATAAAGCTGGTATGTATATAATTTGTATGTATATACATATATATAGGTATATATTTGTATATTTATGCGTTTTTGGTCGTATTGTTCTGTATATAATGTTGTATTTAAAAATTATGTGCTAGTTTATTTGTTTCTTGGTTAAGTTTATATAGTATTGTAAAACTAGATTTTATGAAGATCACTCTATAGAAATTTAGTTAAAACTGGCCAGGTGGTAATCAATTTATTTGCAGGCTAGAAGTCTGGTCATCGCGTACTAACATGAGTGGTTCTCACGGTCATGATAGTGACCGTGATTTTGTTTTTTCTGGGCTGATGAATCCCTCTGAGTGGAGAGGGAGAAATCTTGTCAACGAAGATGGGAAGAAATGCAGGTATTGAAACCTGCATATTTTGATGAAATAGTGGAATCCTCGACCGTAATTAAATGGTCGAGGCAATACTAATGTTTTTCTAAATTTGTAAATATATATATATATATGTATATGTATGCTTTTTGGTTGTATTGTTCTGTATATAATGTTGTGTTTAAAAATTACGTGCTAGTTTATTTGTTTCTTGGTTAATGTGTATATAGTTTTGTAAAACTAAATTTTATAGAGATAACTATAAAATTTAGTTAAAACTGGCCACGTGGTAATCTATTTATTTGCAGAAGTTTATTTGTTTTTGGTTAAGTGCATATAGTATTGTAAAACTAGATTTTATGGAGATAACTCTATAAAATTTAGTTAAAGCTGGCCACGTGGTAATCTATTTATTTGCAGAATTGTGGCTGGAGAAGGGGAAGATGCCCCAATCATATGATCATCGCGTACTAGCATGAATTTTTCTCATGTTAGTACGAAACCCTCATGTTTCTGTGCATATATGTGATATATTTGTATTTTTATAGAAATAAATATAATCAGATCCATTAGCAAGATTTACAAGATAATTCAGGATTAAAAAAACGAACTTGAAGGGTATTAAACAAGTACTGGAAATGGTTCGAAACACATTTTTACCGCGAGTGAGAGGTTATCAAGCTAAATAGGGCAAATATATTATGCTCGAAGTTATGCCATGATTTTGGCTATCATATTAGTACAATGGATACGATTTGTATGTGCACAGAGATTGGCTTTCACAGCAAGCCAGAAAACTATTGCAATCTTTATCTCAAATGTTTTGCTAAACTGCCCAGTTTCAATTTAGGACTTGGAAAGCAAGTCAGCATTCAGTTATTATATCAGCTTTGTTCGAAGAAGGACAGTTCTGTAAGATGATCGGATTAGCCTTTAAGCAAGATGTAGTAGCGAGAACGAAATTGAGAGGTCAGTGCTGAAATGACGTGTCGAACTTTAGTTTATGCATTGTGCACATTGCAGACAAAACGAAAAGAAAGTTATCGCTGCAGAATAATATCCTGCGTGCATTTTATTTTTGTAATTAAAAAGTTGAATAAATTTGAAAGCACTAACGGGAATATTGACTTTAATTTCTATTATTTCTGCTGAATATAAAATTGAACAATTGCAGTATTTGATTTGCAAATCAATTCAGATCAAAGATTTTGAATTGTCAAAATTGGACAGAAGTGTAATCAACTATGAGCTAATTGCATGATTCATACGAATAATATATTTGTTTTTCCTCTGTCAATTTTTATTCAGAATGAATTGAAAAATATCAAAATCTGCACTTATTTTTTCGATTCATTAGTTAAGTTTGAAAGGTTATGAAAATTTTTGAGCTTTTTATCTTACCATTTCTCAGTAAAAAAATTTTATAAACAATAATATGCAATCTTAGCTGCTTGCTCACTTAATTATTATTCACAATTTTTTATATATTTACTTACTTTTCTAATTATTCATTTTAATGTTGAACTAATAAGTACTAGATAGTCTAAAATTTTATCAGGCATATCATGTTAGGAGCGGATTAGTTACGATAAAAAAAAATCACCTCCACTTATCTCTTTTAAAGAAACTTTTTAAATTATTTACTGCGTAATTTTTTCACAGATAAATTTTTTCAGATAAAATAGTGACTTAAAACACGTACTATAATAGCTTTCATTCGCTTTTATATTCAAGTTTTAATGTGATTAACAACAAATTTTTTTATACCAACCGAGTACTAGTATTGTTTGAATAGTCCCGTGACAGCTCAAAATTTTATATACGCTTAAAATTACAGGTATACATTATTAATGCATAGTTAGTAAAGTATAATACTAATGATACCATTATTCTGAAATCTCATTTTTTCCTTTAATTACGGAAGAATCCTATTAATATATTAATATTACAATTTGAACGAGTAGTTCGACAATAAATTATTCATATTACGTAAGGTACGGATAAAAAAAGGTAGGCAAGTCTTCAATTAAACTACCAAGTTATATAATAAGTTAGAAATATCTACCAATTAGCTAGCACACAGTAATTCGTATTAAAATATATAGTTAATGATTAACAATTTTCAATAAAATTTTTGCAAGTTTTATAATACTTTAAGACTCATTTCAGTAATTATCTATGTATCATTGAATCAGTCATTTAGACAACTGGTGGAATCTTGCACCGTTTAAAAATTATTCCTGGCAAATTTCGTGAATTGATACTTGTGACATTGATAAGACCTGCATTAATTGACAGTATACTTAACTGTTGACCAGATTCAGAAATACATCCATAATTGACATAGGAATTCTCGTCAATCTGTTCAATATCTAACTTCTCTGCACAATTATGATTTACAATCCCATATAGTTGTTGGCAGTTCTCATAAAGTAGATCATGCCGATGCGTCTGCTGCACTTCATCGCTACATCCAGTCCACAAGCTCCGTAATGCTTCTTTACATGTTTTTAAATTCAATGTAAACTTTAACAAGTCGACATAATGAATTGAAGTACCAGTAACATTTTCAAGTTCTTCTCTGACAACAGCAAGACGACCGTAAGGTACGTAACAGAAGAAAACAGAACCGACTACCATCATTAACAAACCAAGACATCGTCCAATAAACAGTATATCCATTTGCGTGCTTGTATTTTAGCAAATTAATACAAACCAGTAAATACTCCGACCAACCGCAACAATACAAGACAAAACTAACCCACAAAGAACTTGCTTTTAAAATTAAATCACTATATATATATTCACAGAACTCCAAATCGAGACCATCCAAGATGACTGTAAGCAAATGTTTTGAAAAGTCTTTCAGAATCTGTAATATAAGACCGTGAAACATAAATGTTCAATGCATTATAATGTTGAACTTTTATTGACACTCAGTTAGTTACACTTAGTAAATCAATCACTATGTGTTCCAAAACCTGATCAAATACCAAGAGAGTCAAGAGGATAAAGGAGACTGCTTTACAGACACATATTACTTAATAAACCATGGTTTTACGTACAACAGTACAAATTGTACACGTCTTTTCCAAACAGTATACAAAAAGTCTCCAATATTTGCAATCTGTCAACGTATTTACGCCAGGATAAAAATTTTGAAAAATTAAGAATGATGAAATTGAAAAAAAGAGATTCCAATCAAAAAAGTGTAAGACAAACAATGACTAATTTTTTGCTATCCTAAGTGCTAGTTCTCTATTTCGATATCTTTCGAAATTAGACGAAACAAAAGAAATGAATTACATAATAAGGGACGCAAAAAATGTGAATCCTACATATTTATGAAAAAAAAAATTGTTTTCATCTACAATAAAGGAGTTGTTAGAACAATGATTATTAAAAATGTGAATGTCACAAGGATTCTGAGGGGTATGAAGAATATTTGAAAAATACGGGAAATTTTTAAGTGCCAAGACTATTGACAGACTGCTAGACATCATTTTGTGCTCCCACTAATTCTTTAGATTTTCAAAAACAATGACATAGGCAATTAAGCAGTTTCAGCACGAATGACATTAAATATTAGAAGATAAAGATATGATGCCATCATACTTGAATGTCACTACTTCCAATATTTACTTTTCATCCACGGTTATCTGTTCGCGAACCGGCCATTTAACGTCTGCTAAAGAAAGACTGAGATCGTATGACTCCATCTGTAAACCAATTACATCTTCAGTAAGATTGAAATATATTTTCTTAACGTAAAGCTACTAATAACAAAAATACGGGAAGCAAACATCAGTTACTTGAAATAATATTAAAAAACTGACACTTAATACTGAAAAAGTTGAAAGTTATAGAAATTTGTTCTCTTTCTAAGCTGCAGCTGCATACAATTATTGAAATGAAGCAAAACACTACATTTTTCTTCGGCACATCCGAAGTCCAAATCCGATGAGTCGATAGACTATAGCCTTTCGACTCCACAAAAAGAGTAATATTACGAAGTGGCTCATTCATACGGAATCTAAAAATATAAAATATTATAAAGAAGTGGAACATCTTTACAGTAGATACAACTAACTAGCTGTTCATCACAAATTATGGCACTTTAACATCACTAAGAATGACGATATCAAGAACCTGATTATATTAGTAAAACATTATAAATACTCTACCTTCGCAATAGCATCTTCCCATCCGGAAAACGGACTCGCACTACTGCAACATCCTTTTCAGTAGATGACGGCTCTTCCGGTAGACTTGCTGCTAGTTCTTGGAGACGTTTCGTTCTATCTCGCTCTTCCTGTGCAAGACGCTCTTTTTCTGCCCTGAATCCACATTTACAAAATGATAAATTGCGACAGAAATTTTACGAGTATTTTTAAAAAGAATGCATTATTATATAGATGAATAAAAATAAAATAAATTCACTTTTGTTCATTTCTTTCACGTTCCAATTTTTCCTGGCGAGCTCTATCTTGTGCTAAAGATCTTTCGTATTCTCTTGCCTGCTCCTGACGTATTTGTTCCCTTAAACAGAAAACTAAAAGCTGCAAAATCCCACTAAAAAGTGATTTCGTAAGAAGAGCAGGAGAAAATTTTCAACTATCCTACCTCTCAATACGTTCTCTTTCTTCAGCAGCATCTGCATTCTTGATACGCTGATATTCATCTAATCCTTCCATCAATTTATTTACCACCTGCTGTGCTCCATCGGATCCTTAAAAATTGCACTGTATTTTACAAACATGTAATCTAGAACTTTTTAGAGCATTAAATACAAATATATGAATGAATATGAACAGTAATTCACCCCAAGCCACACTCACTGGTGAAATGGCACTTTTTTCCTTGATAATTACCACTAGCAATGGAAACCGCTCATCGGGAAACCTAAACAAACGAGTGAATTCAGCTCATAAAAACAAGATTCAAACAGCACTTCAAAATATCAATGGTTTTGGAACTCTAAAGTGTTTTAGTTAAATGTTTAAAATTTCGAATAACTGAAAAAGAATGACTCACTTTACTCCAGCACTTTTTAATTCGAAAAATCCTTACTTAACAACAACGGAAAAGCGCAATGGCAATTATTTTAGTATAAATTAACTTGTATTTTTCTAAATTATGTATCAAGGAGAAGATACATATTGCAGAAAAAAATTAGAGAAGATACTTTTCCAGCGTATGTTTCACTTCTCGAACATTCAGCATATCGATCCATTCTAACAACTTAAGTTTATTTTCCACTTGTGTAACATCCCATGGCCATGTTACAAACTGCCCTTTTAGAAGAGATGAAACTAATCCAGAACAAAGTATCTATAAAAAGTAGTGATATATTTTTACTTGTTCAACAACTTTCACAAAAATTTCGCACAGAATGCAGTAACTTCAATTAAAAAATTTAATTTAAATTAGATAAAAGAATACTAGTATGTAAGATTTTTTTCACTCATCAACAAGGCACGAAAAATAACATTTTTTGCGAAAATGTTGCATGCAATGGCATTGTCATTATGAAGATAGACGGCAAGAGGCCGACGCTCTGCAACGGGTCGTCCAGGTGCCTCAAGTGCTTCCCGTAATGCATCTTGCAAAGAACCAGAGTAGAAAGGTGGATGGTTCCCTCCATACCTAACAAATGTTTCATGATAGTCATATATATAAGTAAACAGCACTTACAATACTCAACATGATTACTTTAATACTGGAGAGGTAAAAACATGACTGAAGTGAGCACGCAAAAAAAGAGTGAAGCTCACCTGGCCTCAAAAACGGCTACAAAGTTATGCAGTGCTTCATCAATATTAGTAAAATCAGAAGGCACTAATGGCACTTGATCATCGCGAAATGAATCCTGAAAACTGCTCTCTAAACATTCGTTGGTAATTAAACAAACTACAAGTTGCCGTGCATCAATCATTATGAAACTAGTTTATAGTGGATACCTAAACCATAATTTTCAGAATGCTGATGATTTACAAAAGGAACTTAAAACAAAAAATATGCGACCTTTTCTGTCAGCTGCTCAAAAGCAGCAGCATCATGAAAAACATCCTCGTCACTATCAGTAGAATCACTACTTACAGCATCGGCTGCAAGTCTCAGACCAGTAGTTGAAAGTGGCGTATCAGTATGCGAATCTTGAACAAGTCGATTGGAAGACCGCAAATCATAATCTGAGAGTTTATTAGATAGTATTCTGGAACTTCTATGTGTACGAGCTGTTGATGATGATGATGACTCCGTGACATCTGTGCCTGAAATGGTGACTGATAATTTAGTTCCTATGAATATGTTGGTCATATAATCGCACCCTGAATTTTCCATCCGGTGACAAAAAATATCATGAAGCAAAGGCAGTTTAACAGAATAATTTGATATATTTAGCACAGACTAGAAATCCAAAAGTTCTCTGATCTCGAAAAATGTCTACTTTTAAAATTTATGTAGCTTTCATTTGCTTCAGTGAGACACGTCGAAAATATTAGACAACATATTTAAATGGTGAGATGGATAACAATAAAAATTCAATACGAATAGATAAAGTCAGACCATAGCCACGAGAACTTTCAATGCATGTTTGTTCCGCTGAACTGCCTGCTAGTAAGCGTTTGAGAATTCTATTATCTGCTGCTCCTCGATCATTTAGCAAAATATCATGTATTCTGTAAATTTTCAGTTTTTACTTTTGTTCATTATGCACTTTTCGTTGATATTAAATAAATAAATAACATCATATTAAGCACTGAGAATAATCGTACAAAGTAGAATTTGTACATGCCACATAAAACAATCAAAATATTGTCAAGTACTGAAACAGTACTGCTTATCTGACGTCGAAATAGGTGCCCCACCACCAACATCCATTACGACAATATTGTTATGAACGTGATTATCATCATTATCATTATCATTATCATCATCATGATTGTCATTATCATCATCATGATTATCATTATCATCATCATCAATACAGATATGTGCTTCAATAGCCCTCATTAAGTCCCACCGTACAGATTGCAATGTTGCTACTGCCATATTATCATCTCGAGTATTTGTTACTTCCTGAAGAGTATTTTCTAGTTGAAACAAATTAAATGCTTTTCAAATAAAAGAACACCGCAACACATTCTAAAAATCTATTGAAGTAATCAAGAATATAGTCAAATTCACCTGAAATTGACGTAAAATTTCATGCTGCTCATCACTGAGTAAATCAAAACCCTCCATTTCTTGTTAAGCCTACAAACAAAAATAATTAATTACATCGTTAATTAAATGAATTGGTTCCTCGGTGAAAAACAAAAACAAATGCAAAACCAACCGTTCAGTAAGAAAGTTAGTGACAATGCAAACGCAAAAAAATTTTTGACTTCGATAATATAATGGCTGATTTTCTTCAAATTAACATGCATATACAAATTTTGAAAAAAAAAATCGAACCACCTGCTATCATTTGCGAATACAATATTGAAATAAAAATTTTAATTACTTCAAAAGCAGTAAATTTCAAAATCATACTACTAATTGTAAATCTCTTTACAAAAATTGACCAATATCTGATTACTGCAACACTGAAGTTCGAACATATTAAAGTACATGATATAGTAAAAGAAACAATGCAAAATTAAGAAAACTTTTTTCTCTATAAATTCGTAAAGTATTAAGCAGCGAATATAACTCATAATATAACAAGAAAACTAACCATTAAAATTACCCGCCACTTAACGCCTTCCACTTCACATGATTACTGACCGTGTTCCTATGCAGACACACTATTATTCTATTAAACTTGCTAATCTATTAAAATATATTAAAAGAAATATGCAATTTACAAAACTTAATTTCGACGATAATAAAAACACATAATACTTGCGATAAACTTAGCCATCACAATACATTGTATGAGTATACAAGCAAAGAGTATAGACGAAAAATGGCATTAAGTTAAGCCAATTCAAAAATAAACGATTCAGAGTCTCACTTACTGTAGAAATCGATCCAACGCTTAATACACACACAAAACATTTGGTTCGCATTATTTACTATAGCTTTCTAGATATTGGGCTTTGTGAAATTTGGCATCTCAATGCTTTAAGCAATTTTAGTTCTTGTTTTTCAAAAATAAAAATATTCAAAAATAACTTGCATTTACTAACGTATACATAAAGTTAACGATTTTGTAGACATGAGTCAATAACCATTCTCAGCTCACGTAATTTAAACAAGCATTTATAACTACTTCAAATGAACACACTGACTAATCCTTGGCATAGCCTAAATGTATATAAATGATCCTAATTGAATTTGACGTCATAAAATTTAAATATTAATACTGCTGCATCTTAGTATAATCAGTATTGTTGTGCTATAACTTAGTTATTTTTCCGTTCCACCGACCTCTCATTTTGTTATAATTTCATTTTACATGACTTCGGCAAGATGAATAAACTGCAGGCACAGGCATTTTGAGTTTAGAAAAAAAGCATACCCCTCGAAGAATTCTTATTCCAAAATGCTGTCATTAAAATTCTATACAAGTTTCTATTAAGAAAAATATTTGAGAAAATCTGCTTATCGAACAGTTGTAATTAGATATTGTTGACATTAGAGTAGAACAGTGAATAGTAATGATATCATAGAGTACTGGTAATAACGTTAAATTTATTTGGATTCAATACTGAGCGATAGTAATAATAATGGTGATTACGATAAGAAAGTAATGATCAAAGTGATATTACTAGAAACTTTAAAAGTCACAGTAATACTTATTACTGTAACAATATATTATCATGAACAGCACTGCTGTAATATTGCTACTATCATTAATAATAGCAAGTGTCATTATCATTATTACTGTGGTATGGTACTGAAATATTAAAATAATTTTGAAAGCTCAAATTTATATAAATCTCAAATATTTAAGTCCTGCACTTTTTATAATAATTTGATTTAAAAAAAGAAACATATTTTCATCAACACCAGAAAACAAATTAATGACACCAGTACAACATCTGAGTTCAGCACTAATCATCAAATCATTAAAAAAAACTATCAATTAAAAATTTTTCTTATTGGGATTATTATTTTCATAATTGGACTACAGTTTCGAACGTTACCTTAAAAAGTTGGTTTTAGAGTAAAGAAACAGATGAGACGTCGGAGTTAAAGGTTGCATGCGTTTCAGAGTAGATTGAATTAAATTTGTACCGCACTGTGAATATTTGTTCCTAATTTGTATGGAATATTGACTTGTTTTCTTACTTAAAATAGATATAAATTCATGTCAAGATCAGTCATGTATGTGGTTATGGAGGTGATTGTACGAGTTTTTGGATTCAAGATAAAGTAATTCCTGTTACTTACTACAGGTTGCGAAGTACTTACTGTACATATGATATATTGGCAATTGTAACTACCGTCGACAAGAACAATAATCGGTTTTTCTGAGCTGGGTGGAAGGTGAGTCATTATTTTATAAGTAGTTTTTGAGAAATTCTTGGTAAATCCTGAATAAGAAAAATCTCGTCATTCACTTAATCATGGGTACAATTTATTCTATACCAATCGAAATAATTATAGAAAAGTACAAGTTTTAACAAGAAATGCCACCTCGAAGAATTGCGCGTAAAGTTACGCAGGAGCCGCTCGATATGAAACCTTATGAATGTGTAAAGAAAATGACAAGAAAGCGAAAGCAAAAGAATGGAAATGAACGATCAGATACTCTGATAGCTGGTGAGGAAGAGATAAGTTGTCCAACACATGTCAAACGGAATGTGGGAGTCAAAAAGAGTGAAGCACTAACAAATCTTGAAGATCGTAAGGATTGTGTCGAGGAAGAGTTACAAACTGCTCATTCATCGGAATCCTCGCTAATTAATGTAGGTGTGCAATTTGTATTGAAGATTTTGTAGACAGTAATAAGGCCCTGAGATGATGAACTTGAGTATTTTTCTCAGTTAATTGTTCCTCCAAATTGTAATGCCAACAAATGGTATGTAGTCAAAATTTTGTATCAATGATTTGTTTCATGGATAAAGGAGCATGTTTGAAATTTGTGGCGGTATGAAAGTTCATTATAATATAAAGGAGAACAAGTTATGTAGTGAAATCTGTAGATGTTACTTTAAGGATTTAATTTTAAGGTTCATATTTTAATTTCAAGAGAATTTGATATTGATGGTTTTGGATGTGGTTGCAAAATCCATTCTCTAATATCAAAAAAGGTTGAACAAACATTTTATTTCGAAACAGTTGTAGAAGCATCTTCTATTTAGGGTAATCTTAATAGCTTAAAAATGGGTTATAATGTATGTGCAAGAAAAAGAAAACTAGATTCAAGTAACGCCAGCAACGATTCACTTATCGACGAAACACAGAGTAAGTTATTTTTTCATGCTGATAATTACCTTTAAATTCATTCACTGAGATAGTAAGTTTATTGAACTTGTGAACAGCATTTTTTCATTGAATGTGTTCAGTATCTCGGATGCAGTTTCGTAAAAAATTGATTGAAAATTGGTTAACTAAAATTTTCATATCTTAGTAAATGCTCAAGTTTTCAACTTAATTTTAACTATAACCTTACCAGTGAAAAGATATGCACATTACCATAATTTGTGTCCGGAATTGATTAAAGGTATTGACCATAATGGTAGTATGATGTTTCTAGATATTAAAGCTGGTAGTTCTACTCGTCGACGTTTGAAAAAATTCCGTTTGTCCCTGCATGATTTCTTAATGACTGAAAAAGGTGATAGAGTCTTAAGCTGTGGTGAAGGTGAACAGCTCGGGCATCCAGGACGCATTGTTACTCGGAAACCAAGAGCTATCTGTACACTGCCTGAAGGAAAGTTGATTACACAGGTGCATAATTTTGAATTTTTATTAGCGTTCATAAGATATCATTATTTATAAAACTACAAAATAATAATGACGCCTCTAACTTTTTGTGGTTATTTTGCATTTGTAAAAAAATCACTTTATCCTTTCCTTCGTATTACAAGTAAAATTATATTACAAATTTCAAATTCTTTAATAATCAAAAAGCTACTGATATATAGGTAAATAGTTTTTAAGGTAGTTGCTGGTGGGGTTCATTCTCTTGTATTGATGGAAGATGGTACAGTGTATGGTTGTGGAATAAATGAAAAAGGCACTGTACCGGGAGAAGGTGTCGGTCAAGAGGAGACTATTGATGTGTTAACTCCAATCAAATTCAATGACTCACTCATACAACAACATGGAAAAGTTTGTTCTCAGATATAAAATTGAAAAGCAATTTGTTGGTGTGGTTTTTCATAATTTTGTTAAAGCAGCAATGATGGAATCAATATTAACTGTAGGTTTGCCAGATTTTTAGTTTTTCATTTTTCAGGTGGTCATGCTCACTGCTGGAGCCAGTTTTTCTGCAGCTCTTACCGAAAAAGGTAGTGTTGTAGCTTGGGGAAACATACGAGTAAGTTTAATATGATTTTATTCTAAAATTAAAATTTTGTCATGAAGTTCAGCAGTTGGGTCAACGAAATTTCTATTACATGTATAGACATAAGATATTAATGATGATTATACTTTCGAGAAGTAATTCATAATCAATTTTAAGGGTATGTCAGGTTGTATTGAAAGTCATGAAACTTTGTTGGAGATGGAAAAGCACCCAGTGATAATCGTTCAGCACCAGCAAAAAGTAATCGTAAAGGTTCGTTGTCATTTATAGAGTAACTTTCTTGTCTTGAGGGAGTTTGTGATCCCTCTGAAATGAATTGCAAGAGATTTTCAGATTGCGGCAGGTGAAAATCATTTGGTCATGCTAACTGAAAATGGTGAAGTACTAACATTTGGTGATGGTTCGGTAGGTCAGTTGGGCAGATGTTCACGAGTATCAAATATTCGTTCACGGAGAATGGTGAGTACTTCGCCCGATTCTTTGAAAATCTCTGTTTACGACAAGAAAAAGAAGAAATTGGTTGTGTTCAACAACATCATGGCTGGTGGGTATTGGACTGCTGCCCATTCAATCGATGGAACTCTGTATGTATGTGGCTTGAACAATTTCGGGCAGCTAGGAGTACCGATTCCAGAATTCCATGAAGAGAAAGGTGATTTTCAGTTTTCGACCTGTATAACTTTGCTGAAGGAATGAACTCTGCATTTTTATTTCTTTTTTCTATATTCGTGACAAATGAAATATTGGTTTATTTTGCAAGTTTTAAAACATATTTTAGCTATAAATCATGAGAGTGAACATAGTGGTTGAGGTTAAAACAGTCAGGATGATTTGCCTCAACCCAGCAAATGCTAATTTTTTGGTTTTAAGATCCATTCCTAAAGTTCTTGGTGTTCTAATTTCATAACATTATTCTGTGTCCTGTTATATTTGAAGGTAACGAGCCAGAGCTGAAAATAATGCATCCAGTTAAAGCAACTGCATTTGAGAAGAGGGTCGTAGTGGACATAAGTGGTATTCAGCATGTATTGGCACTTACTGCAGAAGGTAATAACATTGAACTATTTCACATTTCAAAGGTTTATGTGTGTTTATGTTTTATTCATTATTTATTACTCTCTGAATTTCATACCAGTCGTTGCTTGTCATGCTATAAATTCTTGCAGTAGTCTATACATTTTTTTAATCTACTCACATATCTGAATGCCAAAATCAGGTAAAGTATATGGCATTGGTAAAAATACGGACAATGCGCTTGGATTGGGGACATGGAGTGGTAAGGAAGATGGTGATCATTGGAAGTACTCTGAGCTGCAGAATATCAATATACCAGGAATCGTCAGAGGAGTATCAGCCAGTCTCGGTTGTTCGATTATTTGGACTGATAATGGTATTTTTTAGCAGTATTAGCTATCACTTAAATTACATGGGAAGAAAGCATTAATTCTATGTGACAAAATTTTCGGTCGTCAAGTCTTTCTTGTAACTGTTTGTTTTAGGTGATGCTTATTCATGGGGTTACGACTCTTCTGGACAGCTAGGATTGGGTATTAAGGATGATGATGACAAGATGATTCCTGAACCACAGAAGATCACTTCGGTACATCTTGATGGTTATCGCATTATCGGAGTGTCGCTAGCGGACAATCATGCTCTGTTTCTTGCTAAAAAGTTGATTAAATAATTATTCTTACCTTCTGAGTTGTGTGATCGGGTTTAGTTTTCGTGATTTTCTTTAGTTTCGATTGCTTTTTCAGTTTATTTTGTTGGAGTTTTCTTAGCTTCCAGAATGATTTGGTCATTGACACAATGCAGTCACTTCAATTAATTTTTATAACGTTGATTACTTCGCATTATTATATAGCGTCGCCCTTTGAGATCAGATACTTTCAACTACCTATATATCTAGGTTTTTTTCTTGTGCTTGAATTGCTCTTATCATTCTTCCAGTTTAATTTCGTCATGGTTGCGAAATTTTTAAAAACTTATAAGGTGTTTCATGTAGCTTGTTAATGCTCTAATATTAAGATATGTTGATACAAATGAATTCCTAGTTATGCTTAGAAATCATCGTGTTTCGAATATCTCTTAATTTAAGTATGAAGTCAGGAAGCAATCAAGGCTAGAAGAGCAAGTATTTGGGATTTTAGTTGGGTTGTATCAGATAGCTAAAGCAACTTACAAGCAAACCGAAGGTTTGAATGTAAGGGCGAACCAGTGAATAAAATCCAGATCTGCTAGCTTTTATGAGGAACACAGAAGTTCCATATTCGAAACATGGTAAATTGTGCAAGTTATCTGATGCTAATGTGACAGCTCTATGTGGAATGACATTAGAGTTCCAAATATCTTGTAATGCGATATGTCGTAATATGGCTTATGGCCTTCATTTTATGTTATAAGAACTTGCAAATCTCCAAGTTTAGATGCGTGAAATTGTGAGCATACATATGCGAGAAATGATATCATTTTAATTTCCAATAATCACATGATATCCATGTGCACTAATTTTGATTTGCAAATCATGAATTAGGAAGTCTCTAGGCCACCTACCATATCATCACCATTTGTCTCACAGCGCAGAATATACATGAGCTGTAGGTTATTCCGAACAGCAACCTTTAGATTCATGTGATGTGTAAATTAGTAAACACGGGTTTGTACAGTTTATTATGAACTCACTTTTTTTGGAGCAGATAACACATGCCACAGAATAAAAATGGAGTGCACCTGTACAATACACATTTAGTATTTGCCAACACACTTTCATCCAGTAATGTGTACGACGGATGGTGTAATTACTTTGGATTATGTATCACTGCCAAGCAAATTAAAATGAAGTAGCGTAGCTAGAGTACTATGACTCATGTAAATTTGTCGAGTAACAGGGCTACACATAGGAACGGATTCAAAAGGTTTCAGGAATGTTGACTTTTAAACTCAAAAATTTTTTAAGACTAACCAACCTACCTATATATCTTCTGAATCTAGTACAGGGCATTCTCTAACAAATTAAATATAAACAAATTAAGTACTCGTTATTATTATTGCATTAATATTTCTTGACAAGAATAATCACAGCCCTTATTTCATAATTCCATTCAGATTCCGACGTGCCTAAAACTAGCAAATAAATGGTACTTTGATCTTGAATCAGTTAAACCACAGAAAAGTTGAGGAATGCAAGTGGTAAATCTAGAAGTTATTGAAGTAAAATAAATGGGTCTAGTAACTCACTGTGATACCAATAAGGGCAACTGCATTTGGGGCAAGTTCTTGAGCAGGATCATCAAAGTGAAGTACACCGTACGTTTTGCCATTATTCCGAGGTCTCAGTTCATAAACTGACGCTGGCAAGTGAACTTTTACTCCAGGACACTGATAAGGCTTACTTCGCATCCTAAAATATTCTCACACCATCAAAATATATTTCAACATCCATAAAAGTGATATTGGTGACTCTTATTTAGTATTAAAAATAAAGTTATATTTCTGTTCTATCATGATAAGAAACATTACAAAGCAAGCTTTCTTGTAGACTTAGATTTCGTCAATGGCTTATCGTTCGCTGTAGAGGTAGTTGCTGAGACGGTTATTCGAGAAATCTGAAATGAAACAGCCAGAATATAATTACATCTTTGTAAATATAAAAATGAGTACATGGGGCAATTAAATAAGTAAATAAATAATATGACTGACGGGATTCTTCGAATGCGATAAAATAAATGTACAGTATTACATGATAAATCAATACATAACATGAATAACTATCTAGTAAATGTATTACTGAGAATAATAAAAGTAACCGGCGGAGGCGTGCTGATGTCACCAATGCAGTGTAAGAGGCGTCTTGCAGTACTCATGGTCGAAAGTGGCTTCACAGGTGTGGTTGGTGAGGTAAATTTTGCATGTGATATCATGGTCCACTGAGCCTTAGCTTTTTGTGCCAAAAGATGATCACCCTGACTAGGCGTCATCCGCTCCTCATTACTCTCTTTTTCAGCATCTTCCCTCTAAAAAACATATTGCACAATACGAAAAATTTCGATAAGGAATAGTTATTTCTTAAAAATATACAAAAAAAAAGGATTGATTTTATTAAAATACAAAGACCTCATTGATTTCATTTAATGAAGAAGGTCGCAGTTTTGGTACTACCATTACTTTATTACTCGTATCTTCAATGCGAATTTCATTCACCTGAAAACTTTTCAAATCACTGGAAATAAACTGGTACAATGTCCTCAAATCATTCCGGTACCTCAACATGGCAAGAAGCTGAATGCTATATAAATAAACCTTGTCAGTCAAATGCAACACATGACTTGTAGTAGATTTAGAACTCAATGCCCAGCACCACGGTTGCTTTGCAATAAGGAATTCTTGCTGTGGTCCAATCACAGAACCAGGTCTACAAATCCGTAACCACGCCATTGATTCAGCTGCTGTAACACCATACTCTTTCATCAGCCAACAAGCAATAAGCGTCCCAGTTCGACCTAGTCCAGCCTAGATATAACAATGCATTTCCCGAATACTGTTACAATTATAAGTACTATTTTCAGAATATTTCATAAAAATTATAAACACCTTGCAATGAACAGCAACACCTCCCTTCGCGTTATCAACTACATTTATAAAACGCTTCACGATCTCATCAGATGGCACAGATCCATCCACAAAAAAAAGATCGATATGTTCGAAACCTGCGTCCAAAAACCTGAAGAAACAAGTCTATGAAAAATATAATTAAGTAATGACTTTGTAAAATGAACACAAACCTTTTAGCTTCATACATTCTTTTGTTAAGTCGAATTATCGTAGAAATATTATGAGAACGAAAATAATCGAAATAGACTTCAGGTGCGTGATATGGATAACCTGAAATCGGAACATTCCAATTTCGGGAATCAGTCATTACATGGTAATCGGAAAGTAATTGAAAAGGATCAACTTTTAATTTTCATCAGAATTTATACAACTGCAAATTATGAAATTGTAGAGTACTTGCGAAATTTTGCAGCAATCCACTGAAATTTAAAACAATACAAAAATGATGAACCATTTTCAACAACCGATTGATTGTGAGGCCCACAAAAGCTCAAGATTTTAGCAGGTATGATCCAATTTAGATCACCATTTTCGACTTTTTCATAATATTCGTATTCATCAGGATCAAAATCGTCAAATGTAATCCAGTTGAACTTCACCGCCTATAATAAGCTTTCCCAAATTACAAGAATCTGTTGAGGACTAACATCAATTTTCCTTCATTACTTTTGAAAGCACAAATGTAAATACTCATTGTCAGTCTTCACCCATTTAACCAAATTTGTATAGATTAATGGTAAAATAAACAGTACGGTCAATATGGTTCTATGATTTGCGTAGTAACTATTTAGTAGTAATTGAATGGTTTATAAAAATAAGAGCTAAAGTAAGAACTACTATATTCATGCAATAATTTTTCTGAATTATTCGCGCTCTTGCATATTAATTCTCCCGTTCTTGCATAATGAAGGAAACTTTATGTTGATGTTATCCTTAATTCGCTACTCATTATATAAGCAAAGACAAAAAAATTTACTCCACCGTTCATTAGATGATGAAAGTAGTCTCAAATTTAAACTTAATAGCATACTAACTAGTTAAGAAATTAAGATATTTTCAAAAAAAATTAAAATATAAAATGATATCTAGATTTGCAATCTTTACTGAAAAAATGTTGTACTTCGATAAAAAGCAAAAGGTATATTCAAATTCAAAAATTACATATGCAAGAATAATGCGAAGTTATAGACAATTCTTTTTTTTACCAAACCAGCATAAAAAGAAAACATAATCACAGAAGAGTTTCTTCTGAATGATGTACTTAAAAACTGCGCCTTATTATAGCAACAAAACTATATGCAAGAACGTGCAATTAATACTAAAGAGATCAATAGAGCAGAATATGAACGAGAAATAATAGTATAGAGCAAGCAGTGTTTTATTCACTGTAACATACTTTTTCGACGCTCCGTAAGACATTGTGAAGATGTAGTCTGTAAGTAGCTGGGCCCATCGCTGCATCTCTGAATCCAATAAAACCATTTGGTTCCGCTTTGTGCACTTTTAAATATGCTATTTCAGCTGTCATTCCCAAATACAGAATCTGAAAAACAGTGGAAAAGTAATTTTAAACGTCACTTTGTTCAAATCAAATTACTGCATACTACAGTTCATTCTACTTAATATCTAGTTCTGTCATTTTTTATAATGTAGCAAACTAAGACACACAAAGCTTCTAAGTTAAACTGCCAAATCTACTGACATTAAAATAAGATTTTGCACTTATGATGTATGTCTGACTAGCTGCGAAAAATAAAACTTACCCCATAAGATCCTACCAAGTAAGCTGCATTTACTATACATTCATTGGCAGATCCACAACATACTACTATGCATCTCGTTTCATGAGTATCCTAAATTCGGAAAAGCATATCACAGTAAATACAAAAAAGAATCTCATCATAATGCAAAATAGATCTAGCATTGTATGGCTCTTTATTTATAACGACAATTACAAGATGAGTAGCACAATGAACAACTACTACATTCTTTCCGAAAGATTAATACCAATTTCATTGTTAAGAAAGTATTGAAAGTAAACCTCCAATTTGTCAGTCAGGTTTTGGCAAAAACGGTAGAGTACCGACAGATTCAAAGGGCCGAAATCTGAGTAAAAATTATCATAATGCACCTCGTCGTCAACAAAGTAGTAATCAATACTTGAATCCGAAATCGGTCGATTTTGAAGTATGCAAAAATATAGTTTTCCAGGAATTATTTCTGCTACCTGTTCATGCAAAACACTAGCTAAGGAAAACGGTTCTCGTGCCATGTGTATTATTTGCTGACTAGCTTACTAGCTATGTCAGAAAATACTTGACTAATAATTTGAAACATTCACAAATTACAATATGTTCATATTTTGATATTTCTGAGTAGTGTTAATGATCCTTGTCATTGACCAAATTTAATCTTTTCCTTCATTAGAATGCCTAAAATATACAATAAATAAATAAAAATTTAAATTTTAACTTTGACTAGCGGTACAATTGTTGTTGTTGATGCATTTTAAAAACACAAAGGAACTGCAATCTAGCCTTGCGCACTTATTATGATTCCTACAAATTTTTAATTACAACATCAATCTCTATAGGAATACAACATATGTCATGCCTAAAACAGCTGAATAAAATTGCAATGACAGCAGCGAACCATATTCACCTTTCATCCATACACAATAATCTACTTCCTATATCACAGTAAACAAACGATCCGTATGACCTTTCAACCTTCTAAAATACTTTCATCCCCTCCACCTCCTCTCACCTCTTCTCACCTCATCTCACCTCATCTCACCTCATCTCACTTATCATTTTACCTTAAGAAATCTACTTAACAAATGTTTCCAGCACGGAATTCGAATAACGCGGCCTATTAATGAAATTATCTATCTTGATCAGTATCATTTTACCATTGAGTAGTTACGCGTAAATTAAGCAGGTCATTTTTCTCGATTGGATGCGTGGAATAGTTTTCTAAAGTATTGCTGATCAAGTTTCTTAGATTTTCTAGTTCTGCGATTAAAAAGGCATGCAAAGTTGATGAACTGGTGAATACTAACTCTACATGTTACATAGTTGGATTAAAATTTTTTTTAGTCGTTCAATATTGCTTAATTTGTAATCTGTAATCGTCTTTAGTTTTTTTAACCGTAATGAAATTATAGAAAGTTGAGAAGTTCTGAAGTTACTGTACAATGATGGGAACAAGTGTACCTGGAAATATTGGTTTTATGGAATCGGATGTGGAATTTGCCGAAGATGATCTATTCAATTTGGATGAAGAGACTATATGCAGTAAGTTTCATGGAAATTATATAAAAAAGTTCATCCAAATATTGTTATGTTTTTGATAAGGTAGAGATTAAAGGTTATTTCATATCTAAAGAAATTGGATGCGGTTGTTTGCGAATTCGTAACGAATTGGCTACTTATTAACGACTAAATGCCTAGGTCAATTCAGTAGTAATGAAATTCTTTCAAATACAGTTGAAACTTCGAAATATGATGATGTTGTTTGTTGGTAACTGACATTCTCAAATCATGGCATCACCTAATTATAGATTAAGTTTCAATTGAAAATATTAATTGTAATGCGATTAAATTTAGCCATTAATTTGCGAATCAGGTATTTTGTAAGTTGTGCTTTTATTACTTGAAAACCTAATCAAACAGTTGATAGCCGAATTCAATTTTTACGCTTGATCACAGTTCTCATTTTTAGGAGAATTCGATATAATGAAGTCGGTGTCTTCATTTCTAGAACGGGATGATTTTGAAGAAGAGCTTGGTTGTTTAGCTGATGATCCATTTGCTGAAAATTTTACAGATATAAGTCAGCACGAAATTGTCAATGTAATAGCAGACGGTGATTGGGTAGGGAGGTATATCTTTTAAAATATTTTTATTTCCCGTTTTTATTAATTTTTCTATTATTTGTATCTTAGCGTAGTTTTATTTGATCTAATTCCAGACCAATTGTCGTAATCTATGCTTATCGGCTCCCATCAAATAAAACGTTCGATTATGCAAGATTTCTAAGGTAATGATATATTTCTTATGCTAATTACTATTTTAAATCAATAAATTTCAACTTTTCAAAACATAACTTCATTATTTACACCACTTTATTGCTAAATTTTTTGAAGTATGGCAGTATTTCAAAATCAAATTTTCACGGACTCCATCGCGTATTATGTCTGTAAACTTTCAGTATTATATTACAAAATCGACTGATTTGAAAATCATTTTTGTAGGTTTTTACAATCCACTTTGGATAAAGTAGTTGAGTTGGATTACACAGTTGTATATTTCCATTATGGTTTGCGAAGCAATAACAAACCACCTATGAAATGGCTGCTTCAAGCATATTCCGTTTTAGGACGAAAGCAAGTTGTCTTCTCTTCATGTCATTCATTTGTAAATCTACTTAATCTGTGTTAAAGTTTGCTTTTTTCAGATATAAAAAAAATCTAAAGGCGCTTTATTTGGTTCATCCCACTCGTTTTATCCGAATTGTTTGGGGTATCTTCAAGCCACTAATATCTATGAAATTTGAACGCAAGATTCATTACGTTGATTATTTGCATGAATTAGATTCAGTTTTATGTGTGAAGCAACTCAATCTGCCTCAGCCAATCAAAGAGTATTTTTTCTGAAAAGTTCATAATTTTAGGACGACTTATACAGTTTTAGAAGGGTTTTTCCAAGCTAGATAGAAGTAAAATGGATTCAATCCAGCGAGTTTATTGAGTTATTCCCAGGATGCAAAAATGAAGAGATTGGAATTTTCAGTACAACTGAAAAATTTACGGTAATTAAGAGAATCGTTATTAAGAAAAAATCAGAGGATTTGTATGTGTAAGAGATGTCATTATTTTTCAGTTATGATGCTTCTCTTCTTTTTGCTTCACACATCACTCCTGATAAATCACAGCCGGTCAAGAAAACTTATCCTACTCCTCGACCAACTCAACAGTTTAATGTTCCTTTGGAATTGTAAGTTTATTAAATTTTAAAGAACAGTGAAATTATAGGAGCAAACTTTATGAATAAGAACTCTTTTTGTGATATATATTTGACATTTTAGAAATTCTGATTAATGAATATGACTTCAAAGCAAACTTAAATGTTGTTATAATTGCTTGAATGTTTTTAATTTTTCAGTATATTGTCACACAATCCTGATTGCGATGTACCTCCTGTGGTTACTGACCTCATCGCATTCTTACGAGACCATTCTTTAAATGTTGTTGGGTTGTTCAGAAGATCTGCTGAAGTCTATTCTATCAAAAGACTGCAAGAACGCATTGATAAAGGTTTGATTGTTTAAGTTCTAATTATGCAAAATATTTCCTGCAAGAAGATTATAGTCTCTTGATAATTTTATTCTAATTTCATTCATTGATTTCGCTTATTTCAAATTCATTATGTATAATATTTTTTCTTTAGTCGTCAAAAAGATTTTCAGGGGAACAGATTGATTTTCTAAATGAAGAGCGATATAAGGACAATTTGCAAGATGCATCTATCGAAGCTTCAGTTCTACTCAAGACCTTTTTACGTTCGCTTGATGAACCAGTCACTACTAACAAATTATATCCGAGGCTTGCTGCTCTTTCTGGTACAGTTTTTTCCCAAACATGGCAAAGCTGTGCAAATTGCTTGCATATATGTATGCAAAGCTCTGATGGGAAATTTGAATATATTGTCATTCTAAAAAATGCTTGCAAAAAAAAAATTTCTGGCGAAAGTATCTCTTATTGTAGAATTACCAAAGGATAGTAAACTTGGAGCAATTATTGAGATAGTGGATATGCTTCCAGCCGAAAATTATATATTATTGAAAACTGTATGTGAATTTCTGGCCGAGGTATGTTCATTTATTTTTTGCTGTTTTGATCCGGTTGTTAAACTGGTCAGTTGCAGATGGTGTATAGTGGCTCCGGTATGAAGTGACCTTATAATTTTATTATCTTTGTGCTTTTAAAACTCATCTTTTTCCAACTAAAACTTGTTAACTACAAGCTATTTCTTGTATTTTAAATCGTTTCTGTCATCAACTAGTTTTACAAGTTGTTTTTATCTCCAAAACAAAGTTGTTTTACCTTCCAGAGCTGCATTTAACTATTCTAGTTTTAAATTTAGGTGGCTGCTCACAGTAATGAAAATATGATGGGAGCTAATAATCTTAGTGTTATTTTCGGCCCAAACTTGACATGGCCTAAAGATTGCGAGGTTACCATTTTACTGTTTTGATAAGCTATAAGCAACTGCCAAATTTCTTGACCTAGCAGTTTTTTTTTCCTAGAAATCATTAAATCATATATAATGTAAAGAGCAAAAAAATCGGTTTTAAATGTATTTTTTATGTTTCAAGACATGATGAGAAGTTTTATACTCTTAGTGTAATCCAGTCTAATGTATCTTTGTTTAGGTTCCAATAACTCAGTTGAATAATCTGAATTACTTTTGTTATCGTTTAATCGTGGATTATGATAAGGTGTTCAAGAAAGGATAGCTTATATCTTCTATGAAGATTTTGTTATTATATACTTTTTTTTTATTTTCATGATTATGCCATTTGCTCAGCATTTTATTGTTCGACGAAAGGGGTGATATAAAATGTTTTTGATCATTCAACTTGTAGCTTGCAAAACTTATATTTCATTTATGACTCAAGGTTTCCCAGCATTAGTTTAAATTTTCTGCATATTTGTATATATCGGTGAAATCGAGAAACTCGCGTTAAAATATTAAGAATTGAAGCCATTTTTTGCTAGGATTAACTATTCACTTGCTGATTGGGTTAAAAGCTGTTTTTTAATCAGTTTTCATGTATCAATAAGACACTATAACTTATATCCATTTTCTTATTAGTATTTTTCGATGAATTGTAATATATATTTATTTCATTTTGATTTTATTTAGTCTGTTGTAATTGTTTTATTTATGTTACTACGTCGTTTTGCAAAATAAAATAAAGCTTCTTCAATTATCTTGTACTGGAAAATATGATTTTGTCTTTTTCACAAATTAGTGTTCATAAAAAGTTATGGAAATATGAACCAAGCCACTTCACATGTGTCATATTGATGTTTTATACGATTCAAAAAATTTTCTGTGTTATGAGTTTTTTCTGTGTAAATAAAAGCAATACTATTTGAAGACAGAATAACCTTGGAGTTCTGTAAGTTTTAAATAGTATATATTTTTTCAATGTGACTGCCTACAAAAACTAGGTTCTGTTAATTGGAAATATACTTCATATTACTGCAATTGACATACAACTAAAGCGAAGACAGTGATAAATCTCACTGGAAAATTAGTAAATAGTAACAAATTAAAAGACTTATAAGTAGTGCTATCGCAATAGCTTCAAAAGTAACAACTTTATCTCTCAATTTAGTATTGTATTAAAAGATACCATTCGCTAATTTTTTCTGTATACCTTGAAAAAGTCTATTTAAAGTGAATACTAATTTTAGTGCATTTTTCCCAGTATTATGATTATGAAAACTTGAAAATCATAAATTTGAAGATAAGCTTTAGTGATACTGAATCGCTCATAACTTCTGAACTAACAAGATTTCTGCCCACTTTAAAACTATCAATTTTTAAAACTCTTTTTACAACAAAAAATTATAATTACATATTCTTTAATTTCAAACAAGTGTTTAAAATGGTGGAAAGCAGTATTTATTTTGAAAGGTATAGAAGTTTTGATAGGTAGTAAGTACTTAGTTCTGCTACATCTAAAAAAACAGTTTTGTGATCATTTGTTGCTTCAAAAATTCTAAATGCAAACTCAAGGAAGAAAAGTTTTTTAAGTAATTATAATATCGCGGATTTTATGGTTTTGCCTCAATTTCTTATTGTTTTAAAGTTTAAAGGCTGCTTGATTGCATACTAATATGTAAGTATTGTGTGTTAAAATTTCAAATAAGAATAAATTTAAAAAATGGTAATTGTAAACTGACTAACTGAAATTTCGAAAATACATATTTTAATCTTTTAATTCCTTCCTTGTTTAAAATAAACTTACATAAGGAGGGACTAATTTTTTGGAATTTTTCAAATCATGTTCTATTTAGAGCAAAAATAACAAAGGATTACTATTACGATTGAGAAGCTTTATACATGTATTCAAAGCAGTATAATAACAAACATATATTTGGATTAAAAAAAATTTTCAAAAAATTTGGATATTGAAAAGAAGTTACAATCCTAAAGTTTGTTACATATTTACTTAATCCAAAAAAATTGTTCAATTTTTAGAATTTTTTGAAATTTTTTCCTTTTTTTTTAAGAAATGATGCTAATTACTGCAATATTTTGCAATTTGGAGATCAAAAGTATAGCCTGCAATAAAGTTATAAATTTTCTTTAAAAAAATTTAAAGAATTTTTTGACGCATTTATTCATTTATTTTTTTATAATTTTCACTTCTTTCTAGTCCATCTACATTTATACATATAACATGAACTTTACACAAATTTTTAAGATGAAGAAAAAGTTCAGTCATTAGATTTAAACGTATGTTTCCAATTATCATTTACTTATTGCAAATATTTAGCATTATTATTTCAAAGAAGAGCAATTTAATAATTTGACTTAAAATTGTGCTCTAACTTTTTTATGCTTTTTATTCCTACAATAACTATCAAAGTAAGAATTACTTAATTAAACTTAACTATTGTAGTTAATATACAACAACAAAAAATGACAAAGTTTTGGATTCAAGTTTGAAAAACATTGCAGTTTTTATACTACATTTTTTTTCAGATTTTTTAATTTAAACAATTTATTATAAAAATATTCATTTTATTCTGAAATAATTGTTAAGATTGAATTATCTTAGTTATACTCTTACTTTTGTAAATATATGAATTCATGTAATACTGTATTTTTTAATTTGCAATAACTTTTAACATCAAAAAATTTCACTTTTTTCTTTCTTTTTTTTATTTTTTGGAAATAAATTAATTTTCTTGTTGAATTTTTTGAATTTTTGATGGAAATAATTATTAAATGAATGCATCGTTGTAAAGTTTGCATCATTTGATCATTTGATCTAGTCAATTGTGCTAAAATTGCATTCAGTGATTGTGTTTCTTGAAATTAAATTTCAAGCATTTGTAATGGATAATGGCAGATATAGCAAGCAAAAGTAAGCATCAATAACTGTTTGTGTGTAAAATAGTTTCAAAAAAAAGTAAAAAAAAAAAGAAAAAAAGAGAAAAAAAAGCGTAAAACTTTTTTTTTCTTAAAAATAATAATCATTTTTTCTTTTTATTTTTTTCTTTTTATTTTTTTGGTAGAAAGCAATTATGGAATCAATTATTAAAAAAAAGATTATTTTTTTTAAAAAAAAAAAATCTACAATCAATTTTATTACGAATTTTGCATTTATTCAAGCAAATTATAATAATACTTGCAGAGTTATTTAGCTCTCAACTGAAAAAGGTAAAAAAAGAAAAAAGAAAAAAAAGTTAAAATAAGCTTTCAATTTGTTGTTATATATCGAATCTGAAAAGCATATATTTTAAGTTGAATCTTTTTTTTTTCAGACAAATTTTTCTCACAAATATTTATAAATGCAAATTTTTTTCTTTCATATTATTGCCTTTTATTTATTTTACTTTTTTTTTTCGTTTTTTCATTTTTTTTTTTTTAGAAAATCTTTGAAAATGAAAATGAAAATGGATACTTCATTTGTTTTCAATAATAACTCGTATTTTCTTGACATTTTTTAAATAAATTAGAGGCTATTCAATTATCATTTATTTAATGTTGTAAAATTCGTACTACTTTTCATTGTATTACAACTGCATAATTGTTAACTTTTTATATGATTAAAATTTTTTAAAATTATTAATAAATTTCGAAAAAAAATTTCTAATTTATATATAATTTTTAATTTTTGATTTTTCATTTATAAGTTAAACTTTTGATTACTAATACGTGAATACCAAAAAAAAAAATCGTTGTTTTAAGTTTATTCAAATTTTATCTTACTTTAAAGAAATGATTTATGTTAAGTAAATAATTTTTTTATCATTATAATTCCAGTGTATTTTTTTTAATAAATGTAACATATAACAACTTCATATAGTATTCATCGTTGTTATTATTATGTTAGGAATGTAATAATTGTGATGCGCATTTTGCATTCTCGTTATAGTATTACGATTAATTTATGTAATCTTGATGTTTATGCTTAATATAATTATAGCCAATTTAGTTGTTAAGTAATGATAATTAACAAATCATTATCTGTTATCAATTATACATTACTAAAATCATTTGGTTCTGCTTTAGCAAGGAAAAGTTTAATGCTGAAATGAAGATTTATAATCTTTATCTAAAATATAAATTATCATCTCAATAATATTAGTTGTAAAGTTATTCATGTAGTTTTAATTTGCATTACTGCTCTATTGTTTATTTCTTACGTACTTAATGTAACAAATATCAAGTGAAAATTATGTTATTATGCTTATTTGCATAATGCAACTAACAATTTACATATATTAGAAGTAAATAGATATGGCAAAATTAAAATCATAACTTTAATTTTCTTATCATTTTTCATTTTTAAGCAGTAAAATTTTTACAGTAATAATGGACTTAAATTAATGGCAAGTAATTTTTAATGCAAATTTTGTATTATATTTTTTTCGATTAACAAAAAAAGCGCTGATAATTAAAGATAAAAAAAGTTAGAACTCACATTATGATGAACAATAATTATCAGATATTACTAACAATTCATATTTCGAACGAATGGATTAAAATTTTTGTAAAAACATTAAATAAACTGATTGATTCTATTACTATTAGTTAAATATTTAAACAAATGAAAATGCAAAAGTTTACTTGATAATGTTTGACTTCAATTTAAAACTTTTTAAGATGTAGCTCAAATTTGTATTCTACTTATTGATTAATTATTTGACTGATTTGTTGATTAAAATTTTGAATAATATATTTGCTACTAAAAGAAATAGCTCTTAAAAAATGATTCAAATTTGCTTTAACATATCCATATAATTTTCAAATTTTAATAATCAATTGAATATCATATAAATTAAATCTAAAAATGTATGTTAATTTTGTAAAATATATATACGTAAATAAATACTATGATTTAAGCGTCAAGCATAAGTAAATTTTAGAATTATGCGTCACTTATCATTATTAAAATTACGATCGAACAGTTGCCCTCGAAATGAAAGTACCGAAACTTATATAAAACTCAAAAGGTTTGCTATCGTTAATGCAGCTCATTCATAATTTAAAAATATCAAATTATTTGTTAAATAAATTATACGTTTTTAGACTTTTTGGAAGTGTACCATCTTGTCTATCATCCAACCACTTCTGTGAATCATTTTATTGGACTTGTCGAAGAATACAATTTTGGCTTTGTTTTTATGATGATGGCAAGATAGTTTATTATTTTAACTTTTAATCTTATTCATAAATTACGATTTTTTAATTTTTACTTAATTAATCTTTTATTGTTAATCATGCTAATCAATTTTTCAATTCAATTTATTCAGAGAAATTTTTATTTTTAAATTATAACGCAACAAGAACTGATAAAAAATATACCATAAATTGTTTGCTATAGTTTCATGCGATTTCAAATTAATTTATATGTTTTCAAGTTCTAACAAACAAAAAAAACAAAAAAATGAAAAAAAAAAAAACTTTTTTGTGAAATAACCAATAATTATTTTAAACGTTGAAAATAATGCTATTACGAAGAGAAAAAAAAGTTTATAGAATCGGAAGTAGATGTAGAAGATTTATTATCAAATCCATTCAATACTCAACCTCCCTCATTAGATGAATTAGCTCGTACAACTGGTTTCAATAAAAAATGGATTATGTTTCTTTACCGAAATTTTAAGCAGGTTATAAGCAAATTTAATTCCTCCTAATTACATTGTACATTGCAAGTATTCAAAAATAATTTTGATATTATCACTTATATATTATCACTTATCACTTTATCAATCAATAAATTTAGATCATCTTTTCGTGAATCAAAAAATATTTCAAAAAAGTTTTTTTGCTATAAAAATTTTTTGTAATAAAATAATAACATTATTTTATGACTATTATATCACTGCATTTTTTCAACATTCTACATCAAATATCACATACATTTTTGTAGATTTGCTCAAATGGACGTATGCAATTGCATCAATGGCGCCGAATATTTCGTTTAATATTTCCAAATTCAACCAGTACTCAGTTTGCTGATCGCGTATTTTATGTAATTGCTGGAGATGATATTAGGAAACTTATCACTTTTGAAGTAAAGTATACTTTGGGTTACAACTAACCTATAATCATAAATTTACATATTTAAATTAAAATACTCTTATTATGAGCAATGTGTGTAATAAAATCAACAATAGTTATGTTTAAAAATGTTTATAAAATAACTTCTATTTCTTTTTTTGTTTACAAATTTAAAACACATTTCCTTCAAAATTTATAAAATTTGTGAAAAAATATGTAAAATCTTTTAAAACATTATTATTTAGTTTAAAAATTAAATTTAAATCTTTAAAATTAAATTTTACAACTTCTACTTTTGATCAATCAAATATTTTTAGAATTAAATTTAATTTATATATTGTATTTTTTCAGGAATTAATTTGTTGTTTGCATAATATGAGTAAATGTTCTTGCATGCAACAATCTGATAGTTCTTCTGAAAGCCAGCCTTCAACATCACCACTAAGAGTGATGGCACAATTTGTATTTGCATTAATGAAGCCTAACGAATATGTAAATAATTGTTCTGCATGCAAATGATAAGCACAAATTTTCAATAATTATAATCTCATAGAAAAGTCAATTAGTTCTAAAATTTTTTTCGGTCTTATTTTAGTTGGCATTATTAATTTCGATTAATTTATTACTGCCAATGAAATTATTTAATATTTTTTACTGTACTGATTTTTTTAAATATTTTTTTTTTCAAAATTATAACAAAAAATTTTTGTGTAAAGCTAACTCAGAAATTTTTATTCTGTTTGTTTTTAATGTAAAAGAAAAAAAATTGATTTCATAAATTTCAAAATTTAATTATCTAATGTACAAATACATGAATAGTATTTTTGAACTCATAAGGATGTCACAATACACACGTTTCTAGTTTTATTTTGCCAGAAATTAGTTGATTTGGATGCTTTTGAAAGTTACGTGGAGGACGTTTGCAATTTAAATTCATCTATGACTCACTCTACGCATGGTTTGTATAGTCAAATGCACATTTCTACGGATTTCACTAACGTTACGGATCGTTTTTCACGCTTGCCAAATGTCAAAATTTACGCATCACAACGATTTATGATAAGTTTCACATTGCATTCATAAATAATTAATTTTAATCTTACGATTTAATTTTGTTCCATTATTGGTTTATATTATGCTTAAACTCGAAAATAAACAACAGGAAGATGTAAGCTTAGAATTAACAGTACTTTCATTGTTTTTATTGATCTAAAATAATTTTCCTGATTTCTTTTTTACTCTGTAGTTACTCTATACTCTAAGAATTATTGTGCTAGTTTAAGTACCATCTAATTTCAGGATTTGGATATGGATCGAGATGGATTTATTACTGTAGAAGATGTAGAAAGAATGCTGTTAGCATCGGGATGTGCTTCGGTATTGCTTTCTAAGGAAGTTCATTTTCTGCATTCTTGACATATTACCTACTATTTCTGAGGTTGACCTCCTGCATCAACATCACCTACATAATTTGCATTTATTGCAAATTTTGCATATTAACATTGAGTGCATTCTGAAATCTTTTTCAGTAAAGAAAGAGCTCTAATTTTTGTTGAACATGTAATATTTTAATTTGATTAAAGATTTTTGATTTTGCATTAATTTTGATGCATATATTGAAAATTTCACTAATTTTAATGAAAAACTTAATTTAAATTTCAGCTGTCGCATTTTGCTGTCATCAAATTAAAAGAAAAAAGAAATGATATTATTAACTCATTACTAACTTATTGCTAGCTAAAAATGATTATGAATACTTCCAATAATCATTTTTACTTTTAGTAATCATTTTTTGTCTTAAGTGAAAATTTCAAATGTTCTTATTAACAATATACTTTTTCACTATTTTCAATGTCAATTAACAATGATAAAAATCATCTAAATTAATGAATATATTATTGACTACTACTCATTAATATTGTACGCTAAAGTTGAAATTTGCATATTCGTCTCAATAACAATTAATTAACGAGAAAAAAAAAAAACTACTTATTTTATTTGCGCCAGTTGCGTTAATTTGGGTTTGTTAATTTGTTTAAAAATTGACTGAAATAAATGAATAAAAAGCATATTTTATGCATAATTGTTTGTTTTTACGCAACATTAAAGTGTACTAATACTGATGAGATTTTAGTGATGTCATAAATCTATGTTTAGTGATTAAATCCATGTTTAATCACTAAACATTCTATGCTACAGATATGAAATTCAAAAGTATATAAAAATAGAATTTAGCTAATGAATAATTTTTTGATTACTAGAGTGATGCTAAATGTTAATATAAATGATCCATAAATATTTATTGTGACCTTTAACCTTATGTCATTCCTATCAATACAATAAAATATTTTTAAAAAGCATTGCAATGAATTGTACACTTTTAATTTTTTATAAATTTATATCTAAATAAAAGATTTATTCTATTAGTAAATATGATAAAGTTGTCTGTAATACTCTTTTTGATATAAAATATATTTGTACACCTGTATATATGTAAAATGTGTAGACGTTTGTATGTGTATGTAACTTTACTTCTTCTTCACATTGAATGCTATGAAAAAGAACAGTCATTTGTTGACATAAAGTTAAAAAAGTATAACGTTTTAGAGAAATGATTAATGCTAAAGTTAAAGCATATTTTTTTTTACTACAATTTTCACTATGATTTTTTGAATGATATGATAGTATATGAAGTCAAATTTATTATTTCTCATCCAGCAGTGTTTACAGTTGTCGTCAAAAAATTTATTCAATAAAAATAATACTATTCAATTTATGACATTATAGATAATTTAAAAATAAAATTAAGAAAATCAATAATAATAATATGTTATGAATCGATATAATTCAGAATTTTTAAATTTATTCAATTTTTTACAGTTAGTAATTCTTTGAGTGTCTTGCTTAATAATGTAAGTTGTAAGCGTTCAAGTACATTTTTGCACAATTTTTTTTAATAATCAAAAGCTTAATTTTTATTTTTATTAGTTATTCAATATTTCATAGAATGTTTTGTTAGGCTACAAAAGTTCTATGTGAGACAAAAAAAAGCAACTAAATTTATCACTTTTTTTTTATTAATAAGCATTCATAATAATGGAAAAGAGTGTGGTAAATTACAATTCATTCAATAACTTAATAAATTATTAGCTTAAAAAATTTATCTGTAAATAAACATCAAACATTATAGTATTTAGAAAGTAATGCAGTAATTAGGAGAATTGAATTAAGTTGGAGGTAATCAAAAACAATTCAGTCGGAATAGCTAGTTTATAATGGTTGAAATTTGTACCATGACAATAATAATAGTTTATTATTATTGTTATTATTATTATTATTATTATTATTATTATTATTATATTATTATTTATCATTTATGTTATTATTATTATTATTATTATTACTATTATTATTATTATTATTATCTAATTAGAGTATTATTATTATAACTGTAATTACAATTACAATCATAATTATAGCAAGCGCAGTAACAAAATTAGTAAGGCGTTAATAAAAACTAAGGGATTAATGAAATTTGTAAGAACTGAAAGCAAATCCAGTTTGGATACTCATCCCAGCACTACTTTACTTTAACTGCAAGCAAGTAAGTAAGTAAGTAAAAGTAACCAGTTTGTGTGTTTCAATCTTCCTGCACTTTAACACATAATTCGCTTAGTAACTTTCAGTGTATAGTTTGATTGTTCACGTAGCTTGTTTGCTCAATTAAATATTCACTTACGAGAAGTGAAATAGAAAATTAAAATTGTTTCTTTTTTTTACTCTCCAAATAATGATTTTTGATATAATTAAAATTTAACAGTTTATAAATCAAAAAAAAAAAAAAAAAAAGAAAA
>UYYF01004658.1:9563-45258 GCA_900618365.1 Thelazia callipaeda
TGAGTGAAAATATGAAAGTCAATCAAAAATAAGATAACACTTTGATATGGGTGAAACAAGTAGATGAACTACTTTTAAGTAAACTGTTGTAATCTTTTTGTAGAAGAAAGAACTGAGTGCATTTCATGTATTTTAACATTTATACTCATGTTCAAGAACATAAGAACATATAAAAACCATATATAGTAGTACTTTGAGGATCGAAATATTATAAGCGTACAAGAGGAATATGGGTACAAGAAGCCAAATATAGAAGAGATTAGCAGGTTTCCAGACTTTTTATTCTTCATAAAAAATACTGCAGAGAAAATGGTTCAGTTGCATAAAGTTGAAGAATGAAAGGAAAGATCCAACAAAGAAGAATCTTTGCTATGACACACACTGTCACTTGCTGAAGCTCAAGCAAGCAACATCACATACACACACACTCTTTTTGACTCATCCTTACTTAGTCATACACTCCATATGAGTGCGTCGTATACATGCATGCGTGTTTATATGCCTGCTTACGTTCATACATCCATGCACACGAAAACTATTTGGTCAAGTGTACGCTAACGCTAACATATGCAAGTGTTCATACTTGAATGCACTCAAAAAGTCGGTCACCGAACTCGTGAATGACCAAATAAAATAGATTATCATACAACCCAAGCAAGTGTACTTTTGTTGGATAGAAAGATAAAACTGAATTTCTACGTCAATAGGCGTCCAGAACTACCTTTAAATTCATAAGCATTGATTTTTTAATCTTGCAATAAATGTAAGTGTTTATTTACTTGATCATTTATCTATTCTTAATCATCATCATTGTGATAATCACAAATACTTGTTATAACAGAGTTTATTAATTTTGTCGATATGTCAACGCGACTAGCAATGTAATCATTCCGTTTAATTACACGTGCACCAGTCAAAAGTTATGCAAGCAAGATGTTTAGTTTAGTAAATTATATTCCTGCTAGTTAATAACTTTCTTCACACGCAAACACTTTAAAACAGATATATTCTGCTCTTTAATGAGATTTAACTTTATGCTTCAATTTTCATACTTATAACAAATCTGTAGACCGTAAAGCCAGCCAGAAAGTTATCAAAAACAAAGCAAATGCAAAGCACATTTGGTCAACTTTATGCATAAATTTTGCAGTAAACAAATGAAAACAATGCTCATAGCCAACTTCATTGCCATCATCGCGTGCAAGACGTTATCCTTCCTTAAAAACATTACTTAGACGATTTTAATGAAATTAATAAGTGAGATTCGTTAGTTGCTTAAGCAGTCCATTTCTTGTCAAGTTTCACATACTAAACTATACTAATAATGACAATTTAAATTAACGACAATTATACATTTCAAACAATTTGCTATACCTGGGACCAAAATATATTAACAAAGAAATTTTTGAGAAATGAACTTCAGAAAAAATCATCAGTGATACTGTCTTCATTTTAAGTGATAAAAAGGACAGGACAGAATATGCACACAAAAATTCTTTATCCTACAGCATACAATCTATAAAAATAGAATGTAAAGTGCCAGTAGTTAAAGTGTTTTCCAAGAAACTAAAAACCATGACGACGAACTGAATATTTGTTGGTTTTAACACAAAAAGTTGACAGCTTTACTCCTCTTTGTGTTACAACCAACAAAGCATATGAAAGTATAAATCCAATGCATATAATATGATCATATAAAGTACAGATAACATATTCAATGCATCTAATATGTTTTTCTGAAATCAGTCAGCCAATAATAATGAGAGTAATGAGTGAAGCTTTCCCAGTAATCAACCAGATAACATATTCTGCAAATGAGTGAAGCCAAAAAAGAAAGAGGATTCAACAATTTCGAACGTTACTAACTACCAAAAGAAGATTGATAATAAAATCAAAGAATATTCCCAAAGTGACATAGGTCAATGACACATGATGAAAAGGCTTAAATATAAGGCTTCCATCCCTGCTCTTCCCTCAATTAATGAATGCATCCTAGCGCATGATCTATTCTTTTAAACTTATCTCTCATCCAAATCCATGCCAATATTCGTTTGTTCTTCCCAAAATCATAACCATGCAAAAGATTTAACATTAATGAATCTACCTATACAATCATTTCTCTAACATTGCAGTAAACTGAAATGCACAACTCTAAACTCCAAATTCCGCCCAATCTAAATTTTTCTTATTAGATTAGCAATTTCTTTTTAAGCTTTAGATTGAAAATGTTGAATAATGTTCAGAAAACAGACAAAAAACGGATCAGATCACTGTTATGAAATAAGTCAGCTGCAGCTAATTTGAGCCAGTTCAGCATACCCAACCCACAACAACTTTTTTATATTCAAGTATTCTACCGCTATCAAAGCTGGAAAGAAAATCAAATATTTGTGAAGTGATATTTTGTGTAAAATTTACTTGCTCAAATATATCTTTCGATCTAAAGCTATAAAATTTTACGATATATCGCTTATCGTGTTTAAATATTTTCTCTGTTCATTCACGTAATTTTATGACTGTTTTTAAGAAACATAATGATAGCCAACAAATGATTACGCATCGATAAATCGCTTTGCAAAAGGTTATTACGGATAAATAAAGCTAATGATATAAATCAAACTAATTTTTTCTAAATTTCTCGCTGAGAATGTTAATTTTAGGCATTTCTGAGTGCTAGAAAATGCTGCACTACTGTAATCACTAATTGATGAAGGATATTGAGATCATTAGGTGTACTACTACAGACGAGAAAATTTCAGCAGAAAATGTTAAACTTGGATGTTTTTCATAGTTGTTAGTAGTTAACAGCTATTACAGTTTTAAAATAAACTTTTCTAGTTCTGGAAATCACAAATACCAGGGAGCTTTAAACAGTTTCTAAAAAGTTAAGTAAAAGTCGTAGAGAAAGAAGTCATTTATTTTCCAGATTATCGATGATGATTGAATGATGGGATTATCAATAGGCTAGGGATCATTTTTGCAAAAATGTACATTCGTTATCTGAAACAATTAACTTCACATATGCTTCTTCCATCCCTAATGTCATCGAATAATTATTGCTAATACAAAACTAGCTGTAAATACTATTTTCAAGAAGGAAAAATGACAAAATAAAAACTATCCATCAGCAAGGAACATATTTATTCATATTACATCATCGTTGGGAATCTCAAGAATTAGGTAAGATATCAACCCTACGCTTCCTGTCCTTTGCCTGCCTAAAATTATTAGCCAATTTCAAATAAGTTTTCCTTGAGAAAAATAATGATACAGGGAGTAACAGAATATCTAATACTTCAGTTCCATGAAAAAACTTCTGAACATGCAATCTAATGTTAATTTTTAGCAACAATGAAGTAAATGGGAAGCAATACTGACAATGAATGTAGCAATTAACGAAACTGCAGAAGGTACAGGAATCATAAGGATATTCTTCATTGAAAGATATATAAATGGAAAATAGAAATCGAATCTCAAAAATACTTTCAATCGACATGCAATAACACCAAAAGTATAAAAGTAGCTGTATAAATTGCATTAGGCACCAATTCTAGCGCTGACAATCTGTCACCCTAAATATCTCCATCTATCCAATTAAAATGTTCATCATTTTCTGTAACTTTGACCTACAACCCATCTGTCAATTTTTATACTTACTGGAAGATGAAGTGGAATGAAAAATCAAAATGATGGCAATTAAGTTTTGGCACTTTTATCATGAATGTATTACTCAAACTACTAGCACGAAAAAAAACTGTGATGCTACCATTAAATTGAAACGGCAAGAAATAATGACCAGTTTAATTCAATTTTCCCTTGTTTAATCTACTGCAAGAACCATCACTCATGAAAAATTTGAATTTTGAGTTATATCATATGCAGACACATGATAGTTTCAATTCGTATACACACACAAGACCCACACAAACTTATGCATGTTTTTTTCTGTTATGAAAGTTTGGAAAATGTGATTAAAAGATAAACTAACAATAAAAACAAAGATCAGTTCAATCAAAATGTATGCCATTTGATAAATCTTATTTCAGTCAAATTTGAAAAGGTTTCTGTTTCAGCAACAGGGAGCATTGGTTTTTTTTGCAGTTACCAAAATAAGAGATAATCTGATAAGATTAGGGTAGCTGGGAAATGAAATGTCGTATGAAATGATTGATGACTTGCTGCTGCAGAAAAATTGTCATTTACAGCAAAAAACAATTCAGAAATACAGGAGAATTCCATATGAAGCAGCAAACAAAAATAAGTGATCAATAATATAATAAATGGGAGCTTTTTTTTTTTCGAGGATTTATGCAAGAAGAAACGACATTAATCTGTTCGAAATTCGAAAATATAATAATGAAAAACAGTAAGTGAAGAGATGTAAATTTGTTTGCTACATCAATAGACGCAAGCAAACTAGACTGTTTTCATGATTCATCCCAGATAAAAGCCTTCTAGAGATTTCAACTAACAAAGAAGTTGTGAAAAAAAAAGATTATTGTTAAAGAGATATATATTTATAACGAAAACCTAATTAATTATTCGTACCTGTGATGAGGGTTCCCATGAAAATAACACGTGAGGCTTACTATAACTAGAGAAGGCTCAAGAATCAAAGCTGATGACTGAAATTGCAGCAACTAATGCACATATAATTGATTGGAAACCGTGTATAAACAATTTAAAAATCTGAGACATGCGAGGTAATGAGCCTGAAGTGTTATTTCAGAAATATTCCTTTGGGACTGAAATTGAAAAATATAAAGGTCATATACAAACAATCATTGTTATTGTTCATATTATTTCACTGATGTCAAGACAATTAAGAAAACTGAGTGGGACCCTCGGATAATCTAAGCAACTTCGGCAATCTAAAATTGAAATATCACAAAGTCCATGGAAACAGCAGCGTAAGAAATAAATTTTTAGTTGAGATTTTTTCATTATCGAGCATTATGTTCTGTTAATATGGCTAGGAGTTCCAAAATTATAATTTCATTTGCAAAAAAGATAAAATAAAATCAACAGAAAAAATAATCAATGATAGAAACAGAAAAGTTTCATGTCTGCTCAAATTCTTAATTTTTTAACTAGCAATGTAGTAGTGGGTTCAGTCTGTATTATGCTCAAAGGTAATATGCTGCCAATTTAAAATTGCACAAAATTAAAAGTTTTAATTTTCAAGTCAAAAACGTGAGAAGTGGGTCATAATATATAATACGTGAACTGACTTCTCATTGTCAACGGAAGGCAATAAGGTGAGGAAGTAAAAAATTAGCATTATGTAAAAAAAATGGAAAGAATTTCAGAGTTTGGAAAAAGATTCTTGAAGATCGATTGAAGAATAAACAGCAGCAAGCACATGAGGTCCTACTTCAACGAACGCAGAGATACGTACATACTGATCATTAGTTAACTTTTCAAAAGTTACATTTTTGTTGCAGGCAAATGTGAACCAGAAGTGACTTCCCGGACACTCATAAAAATCCCAGAACCATCCGCCACAACAAAGCCTTCCTGAATGGTCGCCATTAGTTTACAATCCAATGACAGACACGGAAGTGCGTCCTTTACAGGCTCATCCACACACCACATATGCAGAAGAAATATAATGAGAAAGGAAGAGTTTTAGTGGTTGTAGTGACCAACAATCGCTACAGCCATTTCAGTATGCTTATCGGAAAGAGAAAGGAGGGAGAGGAAGGAGAAGAGGTTATATAGTGAAAGAGATAGTATGAGATATGCAAATTTGAGAGAATTCATTGGAGAGGAAAGTGTAATGGTGATTAGAGCAGAAGGAAGTTTTTCTTGACTTCTACTATTTATGATCGCGTCATTTAAAGGTACTGAGCAACGAATGAAATTAACCAAGGTGTGGTATTCAGGCTCATTTATCTGACTGCATGGTGCATTTAATCATATTTTTCATGAAAAAGTAGCAACCGAATAAGTATTACTGCAGAGGTTGACTATTACTACTCTATCTTCCCGCAAATAGCTAATGCAATTATTTTCGATATAAGTGTGACAGGGAGTGCCTAATATAAGAGAAAATTAAAGTATTCCTTCCAACAATTTTAACTTGCAGTCTGACCTCATGTTGTTGCTGCTGACCTTTCTAGTCGTTAATAGGTTTTTTCTTGCTATGCCAGCTGCTGAACAGGGAGAGCAAAGGGGCAATTATCAAGAGTCATGGATAGAAAGAGCCCACTCCAATTTTGTTGCATTCATTCTTGATGTAAGCAACTGGCAAAATCGTTCTCAAGCAGTAATTTAGTGTGGAAATATATACATTTGAATTCAGCTTCATTACGCACCCATTCATTGTGCAGGTGTCCTGGTCACTGCAAGTCCTATGTCTTCCTATCCACCTTCTCTCCACAAAATTGGGTTATACTATTTGAAATGAGAATACAAACAAATCGTTCTTATTTTGGTTCTCTCTGCCTGGCAATGCCAGTTAGTGTATAGAGGGTTTAAGTCAGCAACCGAAACAAAGCGGTCAAAAAAGTACCGCAAGCTAATATCAGCAAAAAGCACGAGATATATCTTGGAAAATTGCTTCCACGTCCCTTTCCATACTCATTATCTAAAGAACGCATGAATGAAATCAAGAATATGTTGTTACAATATTATGTATTTGCTCTATTTGGTTGAGTTATCGCAGGTAGCTAGCAACTAGATAGTGGTTATTACTACAAAACTGCTGCATTTATTCAAACTATGTTGAATTTGCTGATAGACATGAAGGTTTTGCATTAGTAGAAAGTGAGAAGTCACCTCTGAAATTAATTAGCTGCCACAAATGATTCTATCATCCGAATGGTCCGAACGGAAAAAATCTTGATAATGGATTTATTCAAATTTTGTTATGAGACTTTTAGTGATTCATTAAACCCTGCGCTAAATGCACACTTATGGTCTTTGTCATAATTGAAATATGCTTTCTTGTTTTGGAAAGTCGGTAACTCTAAATTTTATCGGGTATCCACTTTTGATCCTGCTTTTCTCATAGTGATCTTCATTTTGCGATCTTTATTTTTGATGTTGTCGTTTGATGCACCTTTTAAAGCTTCATTTTCATAAAGTCATGTCCGTTTTCTATAGACTATTTGGGACTTTTCGTATTATTTGGGTTTATTATTTCTAATTATGGAAACTTTTTTCACAGGACAAGGGATTCACCAAAAATGATATTCATGACCAAGTAGATTTGATTATCGAAATTGCAGTGCAAGCATTCTTTATTCATAAAATTAAAATGATAGTGAGACGTCTTGCGGTTGCCATTCTTTAAATAATGGATAGAATGTGGTAAATGTCTCGAGATTAAATATGATAAAACAAGTACATATAAATGACAATTGGATAAAACCTTATTGAGTTCCATCTTTTGTCATTGTATCCAAAAGCTCTCTTCGTAGCAGTGTCTGTCCCTTATTTATTCAAAAAACAAAATAAACATCAAAACCATTCTCATACCACTTTAGCAACTTTAATTTTTGCATAAATGCGTCTAATAAGTTTAGACATTCAGTGACTGATAAAATTGGATCATATTTCATTTCTTTAATTTTGGAAATCAAGAAAACAGTAATCTTGTATGCAATGTGTTGGTGTATAAAAGGGAAAGAGATGGGATTTCAGAATCTGCTAAGTAAATCAGTGAGTTTAATCGTTTGTAATAAGAGCACATTGATATATGTGCTTGAGCAAGGACCACTATTTTTCGGATTAAAATTTAATGTTTTTATTTTCCATAATTTTCAGGTCTTATGTGAGTAGATTAAAAAATTGTACCCTACATTATGGATAAAACGCATTAAATTCTAATGAGGTCTGGCTGCAAACTCAGTACTGCTGAAAATCTATTCAGTTCATTAACAATAGTAGCAAAGCAAGCTCGTGTCTATAGTGGAGTTCTGGAATGAGAATCACACTTTAGATGGGATTTGAAAGTTACTACATCTCAATTGCAATTAAGGAGGGTCTACTTGTTCCATATTTGTGTTTTATAATCTGAAATGATATACATATGAATACATATGTATATGAATCATGATATTTAGTTATACAGTTTTTGTATATGTACTGTTTAACTGTTTTAATTTGACGCCTCAAAAATAAAGTAATTTATTCTGTTCGTCAGCTGAGTCGATATTAACACATTTGGTGAAGAATTAATCGTGATTGTATACAATTTAGGAACAGCTGCAAACTCTGTTGAGACAAAGATAAATATCAATACTGAGAAATCTGAAACTATCAACAACAGCTTATCATATTACAATTCGTAAATATAAGCTTTTATAAAGCTGTTTGGGGAAATCAACATTATCAGCAACAACAGCTGCGTTATTGATGGTGGTAACGCCACCGCAAGTCATAACATGTCATCATAGTGTGATAATAGAAGTCTACACGTTTTTCATACCACTTGGTAATTATATTGAGGTCAAACATTATTAAGGTCATTATCATAATACGAGTTTGATAACTTTTACTTTAGCATATATCATTACATACAGACTTATTTTCATCCTGCATTTCATCTCTAACTCGAGCTTATTAGAGAGTATACCATACTTCTCGCCTTTTCTCAGTCTCGATCGCAATAAAACTGATATGCCAACCTCTGTCTTATGTCGCTTCTAATCGTGAATAACAATATTCGGTCGATCCGCCATTATCTTTATGGCTGTTCTAATCAGATCTGATCTCAACATTCTCAGAGTCACAAATGGATTCATCGCATCACCTCATTGTGTCTTTTGTACAGTCATGATGCAGCGCTTCCTCACGCTTCGTTACTAACTAGTTCACTGCTTTTCACGCGTTCCCTACAATGTAGGCTCATAGTTTCCTCAACTTCAAACGTATTCATAACTTGGAGGTGACAGTGTCGTGCTTCATTTTGTGCGGTAATGTCTTCCTTTTCGTACCATTGCCAAATTGATGAATCAACCTTTCCTCCTTGCTATACAAGAGCGCTTTTCGGGCTACTGGCATATTTTTAAAGGTGGGATTGACCACGAGGTTGTACTTAGTCTTAAGATAGGATACAATAATTGCGAAGTGCGTGTTGGGAGCCTTCTCCTGCTTCAAAATCGCTGCCCTCCTGTGATATACATTATGTAGATGGAGAAGCATAAGCTCACTCCATTGTTCAACATAATGCAGCTCGCGTCTTAGCTCGTCTCTTGGCATTGTCTCTAAATATTTCGCTTGGTTATGAATTCCGTATTTATTTAAAAAGTGCCGCGATCAATTGCTTTCAAGTCTTGTTGTTGAAGTTTGAGCACCCCAATGTAATAGTTTATTAAACTTATGGCGTGCTCATTTAGCGCCTTGATAAAGTTCTTGCCATTTAGTGCAGTTTTGGCTAGTCGCTCAATTCTCCCCAAAATCTGTGCTCGTACTTTATCGTAGCTTTCTCGAGTGGAAGCACTAGCCCTATCTTCCATTATTCCAAGGTATTTTATACCTTTGAGTTCCTTCCAATAGCACCGCCTTATCAGCGCATAGCTTGGTTAATGGCTGAACGTTGCTGAATTCAGCTCTAACACTATTGTTCCAAAAAACCTCTGGACTTGTTTGGTCATAGCTTTCATGATATCTTTGAAGGTAGCAAGGAGCTGGAGAATAATAATAAATGGTTCGTTACATGCATTTTTTGATGGTGGGAACCTACATCTTTGGGTATATGATATTGAGCCTACGGCCCAACGGTTCCATACACAAAACGAACAAAAGTAGGAGAAGTCTGTCACCTTGGAAAATCCCCTGCTGTATTTTTTCCCATTATGGTGTTTCCATTACTTTTTAATGTAATCGACCATCTAGAAGTAATGTTTCTTAGAAACCTACCGAGTCGCAGACATTCAGTATATTTAATCAGGTAACTGTAACTGCTTTTTTAATATCATACCGCGTAGTATATAGTTGGTTCCCACGCTGCAAACCAGGAACAGTGTTTGCTCTTTCGCACCCTGAACGGGGGTAACAGTTTCTAGTTGATTATCTGCAAATAGTCCCCCTAGCAACATACAACTGCATGATTCGTGTCTCAGATTTCATTATTAGCTTGTAGAGTTTGGACATACACGTCATTGACCTGAAGTCACCACCTTTGTTTGGGGAACCTTTTGGAATCAAGTACGTAGTCCTTATGTGGAACTATGGGTCTTCTTCCTCCTCATCCATCAGGGTCTTCCGCCTTCCAGTTGAGCAAATAGGAAACTATCTTTCCAAATTCGGCTTCGGAGGGGAAAGTATTGTGCACTTCATGTTCTGGAACGAATTCTTCAAATATTTGTTGTAGCTATCATCCTTTCCCAACTTACATCGTATCCTAAAACTCTGATTTCTTCTTTCCCTGCATTGTACCTGACAAGCTGATTAAAATCCCATAAAGAACCGTCCTCTAAACTGCTCAAATCTGACTTTTGAATTTTGAATGCACAGCAGGACTCATAACTTCTGATTTTATTTTCGCAAACTCTCTCAGGCTTTGTCAGCATGCCTAAAGCTTCATGACAGTCATGTATGAGAGCAAGTATGAGATCCATTTCGCTCACGCATTTCTTGGTCTCTCTTATCCTAGGTGTTTATGTTCAAGAGTTAACCGGCCAGATATCGCTCTACTACTACCAGGGTATTGTGAGAATTAAATAAGTTTACTTTCGTTTGTGTACTTATCGTCCACTTTGATGATTTCTTCTCCAGCCTTGTCAGCTCTTCTTAGAATTGTTGTGCCCGCGTGGAGTTGTCTTGCAATATCAATTATTGACTTGAGAAGATTCCATGTGAAATATTCACCCGCCGCTCGATTCACTACTGCAATTGTCAACGTCCTTCAAGATTGTTTTTGGCATCTACTTCGTCTAATTTATCTCATGTCTATTGCCAGTGGTATAGCATCAACAACAGGTACTTCAGCTTTACATTTAAATAAAGCTTAAACTCATTTTGTCATCTGTCTTGATATGCCTCTCTGATTTCTTCAAGAACCAGTTCTGTGAGCATAGACGACCTGCAATACTAATTATAGCAGAATTCGCTTTCTTCTTCAGTTTTTGGAGGCTAATCGTACATATAAACTTCTCGCAATACAGGAAACGAGACAAGGGCCATCCTCCCAGAACCGCTCTCAGCACCTCTCCTGGCCACTTGCTCTGTAGAACCTTGATTCCAAGGATAAGTGCCTCGACTTGGTGGTTCCGATACACTGGTGAAGTGCTGTCTCGCATCTTTATGTAGCTTTCTTCTACAACTTAACTGTTTTTCATTTATGACTCCAGGCTCGGCTTTTTTCGTTTTGCTCTGTGATACAATTAACCGGTCAGCAAAATTATATATATATATATATTTGTTGCATGTGTAAATAAATGTGCTACTTTATCTCTTAGGGATGACTATCAGTTATAGAGTTAAGAACTGATTATCGATTAACCAAGATCCAAAACATTCAAATTCCTCCTAACTGAAGGAAATCTATCGAGCATGTACTATATAGCTTCCTGATCTGCAGAGCAGTTAGGCAAGTTGTTTCAATTATTATATATTCATTGCAACTTTAGCAGTAAAGAATTCAATTCGCTGTGACTAGAACAGGATGTCAAAGGAAACAAATTATTGGTTTAAAAAAGCACTAATAACAAAGAAATTTTCAGAAAATAGTAATAAGTGAAATTTGATGATTTTTCTAGTATCTGAACATCTCGAAAACAGCTACATAATACATGCTGTTATTCGAGCTGTAATTTCAAGGCAGTAACTTATAGTCTATTGACATTTACATCTCCTGCTTGCACACTGTAGTTTTTAAGGAGATACAACAATTATTGTTGTACAACTATTGATTACGACCGGATTTTTCTGTTCATTATCATTCCAGTGGTGTTGTGAATCAAGCATTGCTCATGCAATCATAGTCATTTAATGTTAATGAGTGGTAAACTTCCTGCATTTTGTTTTTATAATCATACTCTCTTCAATACGATTGATAGATCAGATCATATTCTTTTATTTTCTACGATGGAACAATTGAAAGGATTTAATTGAAATAGTGTTGGTTTCTTTATCCCATCATGTATGAACTTCTTCATGTTGCAATAATTGTTTTCATATCTTCTATTTTTTTCCGCTGATTTATTGTATGCATTGTAACTCTAATGATTTTATAAATGTTAGAATAAGCCATTAAAATAAGTACCAGTAACGCTTCAGTAAAAACGTTTATTTATTCATTTAACTTGCTGAATCTATTGAAACACGCCAATGATTGGAAGTATTGAAAGAAGAAAGTTAATGTGGGCAATTTTTTCCTCAAAACCAGTAGTGGAATAGCTTGAAAATAAATTGTAAAGGATTAGAAAAATAAATGCTTTCTTGCCTTTCGTTCGTTCACCTTACTTTCATCTTATTTCCGTAAGTAAAAATGCATGTATGTGTGCTTATCTATGTGAGCATGCCTTGATATCATTATGTGCACATATGTGGTTTAACATAATTGGGGACTCGGCATGCTTTATTAGCTCATCCCGACCATTCATGCAAAAAGCCTACTTTCTCGCTTAGTAACGAATAATGAACATCGCGCACTTAACAGTATGGATCAGTTCTTTTAAGTCTTACATGCTGTTATCTGGTGATTGAAAACTCTCCTGTAATTATTTAATTAATTTGTTCATGCTGACTGCACATTACATTATTCCTCCTAAAATTTGATCTTTCAGTTTATATTTTCATTATTCTCCTGAGTTTATGTTTACTTATTGAGTGCCAAAAAAGGAGTACAAAAATTATGGTAAATAATTGTATTGTTACAGGAGAGCTTTTGCAATTAAAATACTCAACCTATTAAATATTGAATAGCTTTACATATTTTAATACGAAATCTTTTGAGAAATTATTTCTAAAAAACTTGGGAACTCTTGAATTTACTTTGAGTACAGTTTTGTATTCACGAAAGTGCGGAAAATCTTGCTTTTAACATTATCATTAATGATTAAAAATATATTAATAACGCACTTAAAATAGAAGGTTGATGATATGAACATCAGGATTATTCCTTTACAATTATTTGTAATCATAAAAATTTCATTCATTGTTATTAAACAGAGTTTCACTTTTGTAGATGGCAACAATTTTTGCTTTAAAGTAGGAAAAAATTTTTTGAGAATTTTGTTCTACACAAAAACGGAAGTTGCAGCTTATCATGAGACCTTAAATATTTATAGAAATTTGAATTTCGATCAATAGTTTTCAATAGTATTTCACGATATCAAATTATCAGCAAAGCTTTTTTTGTTGAAAATTGACTTGTTTATAAAAAAATTTCCACTCATCTGAATACTTTTTCCACGTTTAGTAAAAGACAATAAAAATAGGTCATCAGAGCTCTAATATGAAACTAATTTCATCCGTCCATTTTCTGCTTGCATTTAAATTCTTCACTAATTTAAATGAGAAAAACTAAAATTAGAAAAGGTGAAGAGAACATAGAAAACGTCTATTTTGTGTTGACAACTATGGTAACAGATGTTTCTGGAAACGAATTTTCAGCTAAGGAAATTTACTTAGGAAAAAATTAAATCACACATTAAAAGAGAAAATGAAAATCCTCTCCAAGTTGAAGCATTTACAAATAAAGTACTATGCCATTTCAAGCATTTGCAATTAAAGTACTAATGCTTGCTTAGAAATGAAACTGATCCTAATTTGATTTTCATAACTTGAATAATCTTAAATACTGTAGTGATAAGTAAAATGGTTCTATTGTAATATATATATTTTCGGTATACACTAAAATAATCAGTTTTTTTAAACCAGGTTTTGTGATACTAGCAGGTATTGTTGCAGGAATTCATTACATATTTGACACTATTTTGGTTGCGAGGAGACCACATCTAAGCTCTGCTAATACTCTCAGTTCATAAAATCAACTAAGATTAATATTCAGTTCAGCAATGTACGAAGGCTATTCAAAAAAGTAGTATTAGTTAAAAAGTTGGCAATGATCTTAATAATCATGGTTCAGCAACAAAACCTACTAAGCAAGAATATACGAATATTGTTGCTGATTTCTAGTTTATATCAATTCATTTGATGATTTGAAGCAGTGTTGGGACGCTTTCTATTTTTATCCTCCTGTGACTTTGAAAAAATCGGATATTTAATTAATTTAGATAGATTACTTAACTTCATATTCAAAAATAGAATATATGCACTTTGTATTTAATACTAAAACATATTCACTTCAAAATATGATGGATAAACGGATAAAGTTTTTCGCGTATGTACTAAATAGAGAGCTTGATTAAACTGAACTCATAGTTAATAACTTTCTCATTAAGGACCAAACATTTTTTGAATTATATTTCATTATTTCATCTTTATATCTTCATTTTGTGCTTCACTCTTTATAAGAACCTGTAAATCAAATAAAGGGTTTATTGTAGTATCAATAATAATCGTAAATTTTTGTATCTTTCAGTCAAAGAATATATCAAAGAGGTATTCTAGTTTTTACTTGCCTTCAATTTTGCAGTGCTTATTCCAGCATTAATTTTCCATTCTTTTACTACACAATTTTAAATTGACATAATGAATGCTAACTAAATTTCTAATTAAGTTAGCTTTCAGCTTTCATCAATTAATGTAATTTATTGATTTCCATTTATCTGTGTGCATAAGCTCAGAAAATTATTCTGCACATGAATTCATAGTAGATGTGAACGTTGATCGGCTTCGTTCACTCAAAAGCTTTTGTTGCAGATTCCAATGGTTCCAATAAGATCTCAACAAATTATTGCTTTCTTATAAATGCAAACATTATAAAAAGCCATGTTGAATTTTTGAAATTTTTTCTAAATTTTATTACTTTATTCATAATTCGCTTCCAACTTGTAACTGAAAGCAAAGTTTTTTGAGGCAAAAACTATGAAATTTACGCAAACTTATAGGAGTTTCTTCTTCACAAGGCTTTTTTTTTCTAATAATTATGTTAGATTCTCAGTGATCTTTACTCAAATTTAAACCAAAAGAGTAATCAGATAAAAAAGTGGTATTCCTAATTCCATCATATATTCACTCTGCTCGTTTCAGTTTGAAAGAGGAATGATTTTCAACTCAGAATTTAAAAAAAATTATAGTATTCACTTATATAAACTTTTCCATTAATATTATTAGCCATTAATTTTCTGTTTTTCCAGTCGAGCATGCAAATAATTCTTATGAGTTCATTTGTCATAAGAATATACGGATAAAGAAGTGACAGAAAATAATTCTCAAATCAACAAAGTTTTAAAAGATTTTTTTGTTGCTAATGAAGAAGACTGGGAAAATTGAAAAGCAAAACTTGTTTATATGTATAAATGTATGCAAATTACAAATATAGCACAGGACAAATAAAACACGCTAGGATTTGCTAAGGACTTGATTGAATTCGAGTTAATTTTGATGCAGCTTAATTTTTCGATGATTCTATGATAATCAGAGATGTTTGTCTTAATTTATGTTTCTAAAATACAGATAATTACATATGTAAAAGGAAAAAATAAAAATTCAATTAATTTTATTACAAATTTGCATTCTGATTTTCAGTAATATGAAGAACATAGTAAAACTTATATTAGAAGTTGAAATATTTTACCAAATTATTAGTCTTCTTGTAATATTTTCCACAAATTAGTTTGAAATTTTCTGTAAAAACAATATTTCTAAGCAGATTGACATTTGATGTAACACACAATTGCTAGCTTTGGTTTTAAAAATTTCAATTTTAATTTAAGTTAAAATAATCGTTTGTTAAAAACGAAGTTCATAATCTGTTAATTTTTTTACTTCATACTTTCTCTTACTTTTGCAAGCTGAAAAGAAATAATTTTAGAGATTTTTTATGCTTACTTTTCTAATTGGCAAAGATATGAAGCAAAGTTACTTGAAGATTTTTAATTTTGACTTTTATTTTTGAACAGAATTAATTTTTAAAAAGATGGAAATTATTCCTATTTTGTTCACATAATTATTATGGTACAAAACGATCTTCAACGTGTTTATTTTTCACTTGATTTTAATGCTATTCTGCTTTTATCATGGATTGAGAAATGTTATACATCAATGAAATGTACAAACATTGTTGTAGACAAATTTTGGCTTTTAATTTGTTTTGCATTTAAACATTAGCAGTAATGCCTTGGTTTATCCGCGCTACTGATATGCTTAGAATCATCTTCTAAAAAGTTCAAGTAGTCTTTATAGTTTTTCGTTAGGATAATCATACTATCATGTTGATTTTTAGCATGCATATTTTACTGGCTTTATCTAAAGAACACTGCAAAGTTTTTTTTTTCTGATCACTTTAATCCTTTTCTGATTTTTATGCATTGTGGTCTAGTTTGCAGGAATGAATTATAAATGCATGCTGTAAATGAATACCAAAGTAATATCACTAGAATTGCGGCTCCTTCACAAGTGTGCCATTGCATTTGGTCAAAAGCTTCAGCTAAATGATTGCTTGAGTAACTTGGCAATATTACTTGCGTATGAAAAACGTGGAATCGAACGTTGTTCAGCCAATCTTTCATGTACACTAATTTTGTTGCAAAATTTCACAATTGCATGTAAATAATGATATTTCTTCAGAGATTTATTAAAAACTCTTTTTTACATTAAAAAGCATTCGCTGGCAATAAAAATGAACGAAAAAATCAAATTTGAATATAAGCACTTTTTAAATTATTTTTTCAACTGTGAAATAAAAAAAGTATTTCATTATTATGGTCACTTTAATTATGCCATTGAGAGGAAAAAGATTGAAAAACTTTTGTGCAAATGATATAAATTAAGGTGTTAAAAAGTGATATCATCATTTTTAAAGCATTTGTCTACATGAAAGATATTTAAAATCCAAAAATTAAATACTACATTTTGATTTTTTTCAACCAAATTTTTTCATTCTTAGTGCCCGAATGTATTCATAATACTGGCTACGATACTGTTTGTGGTCGAGTAGAAAGACGGATCAACCAGTTTGCAATGCCATTACTGCAGTTATTATGCCTTTTAGGAAATATTTTAAACTTACTCATTTACCGATTACCTTACTTCCAAGGTAGCACTTCGGTGCATTTTCTCAAAGTCAAAGCTTACGCTAATTTGGTATTTGTTGAATCTAGAATTTTCGAGGTTGGTTTCTACGGATTTTACCACATAATAACAAAAATAGAAATTATACAGTGATTGGCAAAACAAATTTTTTGATTTCATACATTTGAAAAAAAATCATCTTAAACGATGAACTAACAATTTATGAATTTGGTCAGGTTATACATTCATGGACTATGCAACCAGACGCTTCATTTGAACAATTTTATTGGCACTCTAAACCATATGTCATCACTGTGGCTAGCATGAGCGGTACAATCTCTACATGGTGTATCTTATACTATTTTATATTGATTTTCCTCACCAATTTCAGTAGTAAAATTAAAAGTTGTAACGATTTCAAATTGCAATTTGTATATATTTATGGATTTCTTTTCTCGCTCAAAAACAATTCATTACGATTTAGCACTTTTTCATCGAAAAGTTAGATGCAAAAATCTGATCTAATTTTTATGTACAATTATTGTTGCTAGCAGTTAACTATAAAATGCTAGGTTTTTTATTCAGAGTAGTGGTTATTTTCAGTTGTAAAGTAAACATAACTTACAGTGAATCCATATAGTACATTTCAAAACTGGAACTTTCAGGATGACATTAGTAGTGACCATTGAAACAGTTTTTTGCGTGCTGTTGCCATTTCATTTTCGCCAAATTTTTACTAAACGAATAAGTTTGATAATTTTGCTTGGTTTTGCAATAGGCAGCGTTTTCTTACATATACCGTTTATTTTTACACAAACAGTTATCGGCAGTCCAGTATTCAAAGAATATGATGGCAGACATTCTAACAGGTACTAACAAATTTTTCCACTGATCTAACACTTGGGTTAATTTTATTAACTTTAATTTTTGGAGATGTTTATTTGATTGGACTATTACTTATGATTGTTATAGATGTTACTGGATCACAAAACTATATTCAATGCAAACTCGAAGAGGATTATTTTACGAGCACATTCAGAAAGCATATTACTGGTTGCAAATAACACTTTCCATACTTATTCCAAATATTTTTATGCTTGCCTGCTCTGTACTAATCGTTACACAATTTAGTTTCAAGGTATGATACTACGAGAGCAAAACAGTACACCAGTTTCAACTCATCACCACATAACGAGGATTTTATTTCTTACTTGAAATTTGTTTGATAGGAAACTCTGAAGTAGTTCTTCAGAATCTTGGCAAAGCATTCAGTCAACGACGAAAATGTGTAATTCGAATGACTGTTACAACGACGCTGTCACATCTTCTTTTGGAAGGACCTGCTTTATTAACGTTTGCAGCTGCAGCAGAAAAAGGTGCTTGCATTGAATTTAACAAAAAAAATGGTCTTTTCTAATTTATATCTCTATAGTTAGCCAGAAATATCTTTTCAAAAATTCTGATGAAATTATGGAACTCCTAGATAGAAAATCAATTTTCTCAAGTTCAGTTGATATTTTCAGCATCTGCCTTTTAAAATGACTTCTTTCTCTCCAGAAAACATCATATTAATCAAGCATTTCATACCGTCATTCTTTTTTCTATTATAGAGTTCTAAATTATTATTTTTATCCAGGCGCAAATAGTTCGGACCATGGAAACAATATTTGTATCTTAACACATGGAAATAATCTTTTATCAGTTATCAATGCTACTATACCATTTTTCGTTTTTCTGGCATGTAACGAACAATTTCGTCGCATGTCTGTGGTATTTATACAAGTTCATTTGGTTCCACGAACATTTATGAAGAAAGTTGCTGAATGGAGAGATGTAAGTATACGATCCACATCCACAAATAGACATGAGTTACAGAATGCTAATATTTCTACAAAAGAGAACATCACTGCATTTCCTACAAATTACATGTACTCGTAGCAATGATTGCTCCGTAATGGTCATTGTTTATAGTCGAAAGTTAAAGAAATGAACACCACTACTTATCTTGTTTTAAAAGATTTGATAGCTAATTACTAGAAACCTTTTCTTCTGTTTCATGAGTAAGAAATTTCCTATTGATTGAGACCAAGCATTTCGTACTTCAGTTTATCTGATCTCTGCACATTAAGCAAATATTGTCATGAATTGTTGGAAAAACAAAAGTGATCAAAATCGTAGTCATGATACGAACAGATAAACATAACTTAAAAAATGAACATTAAATGTTACTCAAAATCTTATCTCTTGAATTTTTGGTAAAAAAGCAATTCCAATTTAAATCTTCCATCCTGAAGTGCAAATTCTAGCTCTTATGAAAAATCTTTCAATTCAGGACATTAACTGCAAATTTTTCATTCCTTGTTTCATTGAGTCACTTTGAAATCGGCAAACTTCCTATTATTACAATCCATTCTGATTTCTCAATTCTAAAGAGATTTCGGTTCTATCTATCAGTTATTTATTTTTTTACTCTCTATCAACCGATATCATCCAGTTTTGTATCCTTTTCAAGTCGTCAGTTGATAAACCTATTTGTTTTCTGAATGTTGCAATCAATAACCAGCTGTGAATGTTCAAGTTCAATTAGAAAGAAGCCTCTCTTTACACACTAAGAGCAAAAAACAGCTGCCAGATGGTTTCAAGACTCAGTGATCGTCAGTAGTTCTTTCAATTTTTCCGTCTTCCCGAATAATTCACTAAATGATATTCGTGAAATGACTGCAGTGAATTAATTCTTCGCTGGTCAGATATAAATAAAAAGAATTGGCTGACAAAAGAATTGGCTGACAAAAGAATTGGTTGACAAAAGAATTGCTTATTTAGAGTAAAAAAAAAATGAATGAATGATAAATTATGAGTGATCTAAACAGAATTTCTCATACGTAACTGTACATTGTAAATAAGCCATTTATAATTTAAAGTAGCGTCTACAATTATAAAATGTTCTGTAAAAATAAGAGCAGTGAATATAAGGTTATAATCAAAATCATGCTCTAAGATACTGTTACGAAGGTTATTTAAGTTTTCTGTTACAGAAAAAAAAATTCATTTCACATTGTAGCATATTTGTTTCTTGAATACGAAATATCAGCATATATGTCTATATTCATGTTATCAATTTTGTGCAGTTTAATCTCTTTATATGATAGTATATTTGCGTGATAAATGGCAAATTATTTCACTTAAAACGTTTTGTATGGCAAAAATTTTCCTGACAGCACTATGGTCACTCGATCACCATCTTCATTTTTTTCTCGCGCAACGTTTAATTTGAAATCAATGGCACTCATAATGCCATCACCAAATTCTTCTACAATCAGCTCCTTGATTGTCAGACCATACACTCCCAATATCTGAAAATTGCATCATAATTTCACGTTTTATTTTTCTCATCCTTTTTTTAGCTGGTCATACTCCGGTACCAAAATTTATATAACTATGCACAACGATGGTGGTTTGTGTAAAGTTTAAAAAAAATTTACTAAATACAAAAATAAATACAGAAAGAGATGAGTTTTGTCTTTGTCATGTTTCTCATGCACTGAAAATGTCCTTCTTTTGTCAATATTCTCTTGTTCTGCACGATTAAATTACATTCAAAAGGTATCGTCATCTCAAATGCAAAGATTTTATTGAGACGAAAAATGGTAATTAATAAAGAAGATGAATTTACTTGTTTACATCTACAAAATTGATCACCGACCTCATGCAAACGATAAAGAACAGGATCAGTGGGAATTCCATGCGCACCTTTCTGGGGCACACATTGAAGCCAAGCTAGAGCACTTTCAGGCAAGTCAAATATGCTTGAGACTTTCTCTGCTTGTTCTTTGGTCATAGCCATTTGACCTAAGCATGCTGCTGTTGTCCACTCTTTACTTCTGCCAACTTCATCCGCAACTTCTTTCCAAGTGATACCTTTTTGTACTTTGGCCAGAAGAATGGCATTTGTTACTTCTTCTCGAGATTTCATTACTTCCATAGATGTCAGCTTGATTCTGGAGGAGGTAAAATTTTGATAGGCACTGTCAAGTTTTGAAAAAAAAAGTACTACCAAATTGAAAACTTCTGCTGATAGGTTTCCATGATTCTGACAGAACCTTCATCATACCTTACTTTTGCTAATTCATTAGGTGTCAAAGGTTTTGTGCTGTGCAATACTTTAGACAATTAAACTTAATCATCAGAGAATAAGAGTTTCCAAATGATTTTGAATGAAGTTGTTCTACCTAAATAACAAAACTATTTGTGACCATATTTTTAGTTTAACAGGAAGAAGATATATTGCAGTGATAAGTTGCTGGGAATCTATAAATTAACTCACTAAAACAAAACTGGAATGGATGAAGAGTGGAAAGAAATTTTGCTGTGTATTAATCAGAGATGAAATAGTAAAAGAGAAGGATTACCCGGACACTTCGAGAACGTTTGCGATGCTTCTCCTCATTATGCTGACAAAGTTCTAATGAAGTGTGAAAATGCGAAACCAACAAAAGAGTAACTGAACTGCAAATAAGCTAGCAAAAAAAAAGAGTGAACCTAAAACAAAGAACTTTAAAGTAAAGCAAACTAGAAGAGGGTTGCAAATGAAGAAACTTGAAGAGCAGATCTGAGTTGAATGTGGAAGCTCTTTTTTCTAGTACTTTTCTCATAAGTTGCTTTGACATCCTAGACGGAAATCACAACTCTGTTTTCATTTCTACTATAAGAATGATTTTTTGCTGTGATAATTATAATGCTGATGATCAAGAGTGAAGACAATGTGATACTAACATTATGTTCTGTCGGTTTTAATGATATCAGGAAAAATGAAGAGTGATTAAAGGACTAAACGGCGGGTATATATCCACTTTCTACCGAAACAATACTGAACAAGTTGGATATTTTACTCTCAGTTTTGAATCATTTTCAACGATGATTTAGTAGACTGAAAAAACATTTACTTGATATCTTTAACTACAAGAACTGAGCAATGATGCAACTGAGCTATAACAGATTAGATCAGTAGTGATTTTTCTTCTATCCTTAGCTCTCATAAACCTTGTCAAACAAGTAGAGGAAATGAACGCTAAAGAAACGATAATGAAGCCTTTCGTATTTGATTATGACGCAAGAGAAAAACTACCTGTCACTGATGTCAGTATTGTATGTCTTTCTCTCGTAATTTCATACCAAGACTAAAGAAGCTTTAACAGATGACACTGAGATAAAGAAATATGCCAGTGCACTTAACAATCTATTTATAATATAGTATTTTCCTGAACTGCTGTTCAAATGGAAATGAGGACAAATTTGATACTATATGAACAAATGAAATCTTAGAAAGACTGTGTTTAAGTGAATCGTATTAGCGTAAATTACAAACAAGAAATGAAGAAGTTTGGTCGAATATTAAGCTGTTCGAATCACTTAGTGATATATATGTAATTGTCTCTGAAGATTTCTCTCTAAGATAATCAACTCTGCTTCTGCTCTTTATTGCAAAAGTGTGGCAGAGGCAAAAGAATATCATTAAGTGTTATAGATCGCCACACCTGACTTAACCATAGCAGTAATAAAAGGTCACACCACTTCACCTCCTGTAACTTACCACAGCTGTTCTTTTCTACCAGCATCAATTTAAGTGATAATTTTTATGCTTTTAATCAGTTTCATTCATATTTAGGGACCCGGTCTAGGATAGGGAGGATAGACAGGGAAAATTTATCTACCTTAAAGTTGTGATCAGGTTTTCTTTACATTCACTATCATACGCTGTAATGAATAATATAGACACTGCTTTCACTGTGATTGACTTTTCAGTAGCATGTGTCATTTTGTTCTCTATGTTGCAAAAAGTTGCAGAAACTCCAATTGAAACTCTGTCACTCCTAGAAATTTGAATTTCCGGCCATTGCTTCTTAGCAAGAAAAAGTTATAAAATGTTATCACTGTCTGGATCTTGTGATGATTAATAGAATACCAGCAAATCTTCCAACATAAAGGTACCCAGCACCAAATATCAGTGCTCGTATCAGTTATTCATGACTTTACAGTTCCATCACGTCATACTCTTTCCTCTGTACTTTTGATATCATGAAAAGCTAATTTTTCCATCATTGATCGCAAACTATTATTATTTTCAATAAGCCGTTAACGTTTTGCTCACTGCGCTAAGTATTGTCTTGGCGATTTTGATAGTGTATGGAAACATGTTGATTATAAACTATACATTAATTCTAAAATTTTCTGTTTCTATTATTTTAATGATTATAAATGGATGAAAGATGATGGTGACAGATGCGAAAATCATTAGATCATGACAACAGGTATTTTAACTGTTAGAAGAGGAAGAGAATATTAAATAGACATCTAGATATTTAACTTTTCAAATAACTGCTACCACGTCCGTCACATCCATTATTTGACTATCGTGTCAGAGAAAATAGTAGATGTAATCACAATCCTTATTTTACTATATTTCGTTTCCCTACTTTGTCTCCACTTTGTTTCCGAAGAACTGTCTATTTTAGACGTATTTTTGTAGTCACAAATTTACGCTTATGTTTGTCCCATAATTGCCACGCATTACTTGTATCTTAGGTGCTGAGAAAGGTGAAATGTTATTATTATTTAGGAAATATGGATTTACTTTGAGATCGTTTACTTTAAAATATTACTAGTTTTTCTTTCTTTTTTTTAATATCCTGCAGTGCACATTTTTCAAGAAAATGATCGTGAACTCTTTTTACTTCATTTAAACGGATTAACACTGTAGCAAGTTCGTCACATGCAACTTGCTTTTCATATCTAATGATTTCTTTTATATGGTTTTTGATATTTGAGAAAATGTGAGTTTAACCAAATGTTCTGTACATTTGGAATGGCAACTATTTATAGGTAAATAACTTCTTACAAGTTATAAGAAGAAAATCTGTGAACTAGAAAAAGTTTGTTGGAAGAGATAGACCATGATCGTATACGATTGGAAATGATCGGAAAAGTTGTTTCAAGCAGATAAATGATGCTGAAGTGAAATTGCCAGGACTATAAATTTTCAGAGGGAGCAATATAACTTTTTAATGGTTGTAAAGTTCGCGTGGAAGATATAGAAGAAAATTTTCAACTGATTATATTTTGATTTTAACTGCAGTTACTGCTGTAAGAAAGGAAAATCGGTGTGGCATACACAGATGTACATTTAAAAAACATGTAATAACGAAATGAATTCGTGAGACATAATGTAACTCTGAGGTTAACCGCAATATCAGTCGATGTAAGAATATTTTTCTTATAAAGCCTTATAAAGGACAAGGTCACATATGAACGAAAAGCGTTTGTTTGTGCTAGTATAAAATTAAAGTTCATAAATGGAACAGTAAAATCTATAATTAAGGCAGTTAACAAAATCGCAGACATTTAAAGAGCTATCGTTATATTCTCGATCTGAAACCTATTTACTGATGCTTACTAGCTACAACCTATTTAATTTTACCAAGGCATCATTATAAATTGGTAATAAAAAGCATTAGTATGAAAATACATCCTGCAATTAGTATTTATCATCGCAGCTTTCATATCAATTTAATTTTATCCATAGACAGGTCTTATTTGCTTCACATGAATCGTAACTACGTATTTCAAATTGAGATGTGTCTACAGTAGTATTTTAAAAAGTACTACAGGCGAAAACTTGGCTATTACACTGAATAATTATTTGACTTATCTAAGAAATATGATATCATGATTCTTTAATTAATTAATTACTTATGTAATTGTCACCGCTGCTCTATGCTCTTATAGTTGTATGGTTGCAGTTGTGTATTTGAGAACAAAGTAGTCGTTGTTGGTTCATTCATTCACATTTCACATATGAACAGCTGCTGATAAAGGTGAAAATTAGTATGACTTGTACAGCAATGAGATGAATCTTAGACTTAATTGCCTGGAGCATTTTTCCTGTTAGATGCTGTTGGCAAGCATCTTGCGATGCCAGCATTGTAATATTGGCAGTACAGGTTGCGATCGTCTGCACTACTCTCTCGTCCTTTCGTGCCAGCTATTGCATTTGAACCATATGGCAGATCTGTTCTAATTCATTCGATTAATAAGTTAGTTAGTCAGTTAGTCAGTCGGTCTCTGTTCAATCTATTCAGATGTCTGCATCGATTATAGCATTTCATATTGGGTAGTGAGTTTAACCAGCACTATTTTCTCTCTCATTTGTTTGAGTTTAGGTAGAAATTCTCCTCTCTGTTTCACGCACTCCCACCCACTATTTCCACTACTTTCGTGCAATTACAATGACTCATTGCTTCGAAGTATGAGCAAATTTTACTTGAAATATTTACAGTATTCTATGTGCTTATCATCGCTTATCACGTTTCTGCATTGTAAGTACCAGTAATTTATGCTTGGAAGTTTATTGCATCAGTACTTGGATCAGTTATCAAAACATGCAAACGGAATTGTTTTTATATTGTTTTAGTTTTTATTTTTATATTATGCACTTACTGAGATATGTATAACCGATATGAATGCGTTTACTTTTTACATTGTTCGTAACAATAATATGATTCCTATAAATTGCTTGCTATAAAAACATGAAATAGCTACTGTACAATTAACAGGCATTCAGGATGTTAGCGTTCAGTTTGCATCTTTTATTTCTGAGAATGCCTATATTTTCAGATTCAATTTAACCTTATCATGTGTTAATTTCTACTGCTTTCACTAATCGTCTCCCCGTGGAACAACTTATTACTATAGAGGAAACAAGGTTTCCATTCATGCATTCATCAGTTTTCTCATCTTGACTATACATTAAATGTAGATCCCTACTATACCATGTTCATCCTTTTAAGCGATGTAAATCTTTGTGACCAAATTATTTCTTGCAGACTGTCATTACACATTTAACCAAACTGGGAATAAAATTTGATTTGCTTCTTTTATATCTACAAAATGCATGTATGGGTAGCACTTGCAATTTTAATTACGTTCGCTAAAGCAGAACAAGTCGATCCACTTACAGATAAAGATCATTTTAAGGTTTGTTCTGCGCATTACTATATTTATCTTCTAATTAGTGGTGCCATTAAACTTGTTATGTTAAATTATTCTGCTCATTTTCATTTTTTTCAATGACATAACTTAAGGCAGGCGAACACGACAGCAAATTTGACCATGAAGCTTTTCTTGGTAAAGACACAGCAGCTGAATATGACGAGTTAAGTCCTGAAATAAGTAAAGAACGCCTTGCGTAAGTGTTTTGTACTCTTTTTTAAATATACTTGTGATTAGTTTGATTTTGTTAATTTCATATTTTCGTAGTTTTTGCATGCTTTTTGGATGCTTGTTTTTGTGTTGCTAGATCAATTAACAATTTTGAAGCTTAGTGTGTTGAGAGGAGCATCATTCAGGATTTTTTTTTCATTTTTGCAAACTCATGAATCTTTATAATTAGCAGTTCACAAATACTGCACTGAGGTTGTATGTAAACAATTCTTGTAGGAAATTAATTCCAAAAATGGATGTCAATGGTGATGGCTTCGTTGAGGAATCAGAATTGAAAGATCATATAAATTTCATGCAACAGCGGTATGTAAATAATGATGTCGACCGAACTTGGAAAAATTATAATGCTGAGAAGATAAAAGATGGAAAGATTTCATGGGACGATTATGTGTAAGTTAATGTTCACTGTTCATGGGATACTTCCATATTTTTACAGAAATAAATGACTGAAACTGTTTTAGAGAAATGGTTTATGGAACTGTTGGTAAAGGCCAAGAGCTCAGTCCTGAATACCAAAAAATGATGTCACGTGATGAAAGGAGATGGAAGAAAGCTGACTATGATTCCAATGAGTTATTGGACCGAACTGAGTATGGTTGTTTCATGCATCCCGAAGAATGTGATCATATGCGTGACGTTGTTGTTCAGGTATACTTATGATCTGTCAGCAAAGATCGAGAAGTTAAATGCCTATATAATTTTTATAGTTCATGTGCGGTAGGAACAGTAGTGTTCTCATTGGTTTTATTACAAAGCACACTTGAAAGTAAGTATAAAAAGATCTTTGTGCATGGAAGTAGACAGAAGAAAAAAATTATATTCAGTAATTTTGAGGAAACGCTGGAAGATATCGACAAGGACAAGAATGGTTACGTGGAACTAGATGAATATATTGGCAAGTTTATGAATGCTTATACTTGTTACCTGTAAATATTTGTGGTAAGAAAAGTCCCGAATCTAGCATTTCAAATAAAGCTTCTGACTTTAATATAATAGTTCATACCTGACCTTCTATTTCTTACTGATAGATCAATATATGGTGCTTAATCCGAAACCATTATTCTCGGATTTTGTGGAATAAAATTTATACAGCTAAAATTACATCAAGTATAGGTGTATTGCCAGTTTATTATTGTAGGTGATATGTACAGACCAGAAGATTATCCAGAATTAAGTGGCAAAGAACCCGAGTGGGTAGCGAGTGAACGACAAATGTTCAAGGAACACAGAGACAAAAATGGTGATGGTAAGCTGGATCAGGTAATTTGTATGAGATTTAAAGTTTTGAACTTTTCCACTGTTAATTACGTTTCATTATCTGCTAAAATTTTAGGAGGAAATGAAAGAATGGATAATGCCCGTAGGCTTTGATCATGCTGACGCAGAAGCAAAACATTTGATTGGTATAGCAGATGAAGACAGAGTAAGTGCAAAATGACTGCATCGCAAAGCATTTATGTTCTTTTTTACTGTGGTCATATTTTGTCCATCTAGTTATTTTCATAATTGGGTAGAAATTTTGGGATCGAGAGCATTCATAGGTGTGATAATCTGTTGCATCTAAAGATTTATATCATCATGTTGAAAGTTCTAGCTGACTGATGGTTTTGCAGGATGGGAAGCTGTCTGTAAAAGAAATTTTGGACCACTATGATACATTTGTTGGATCACAAGCCACTGATTATGGTGAACAGCTACATAAACATGATCCTTCTGAACTTTGAATAGGTTATATAACAAAGTCCCTGGAACAGTATTACTTTTCTTTAATGATTAGATGCATTTATGACTTTTTTGTTAGTGTTAAGAATATTGTGAGCGCATGCAAATGATATCAATAACTGTTGACAAATCACTAAAACTGTATACTGAACAATTCATGTTGCAATAACCTAATCCATGACGGTAATAAAAAATATATTTTCAAATCTAAAGTAAAACTTGAGATAAAGAAATCTATCTCTAGCGTCACAAAAGAGGTATATATACAATTGCCTATGTGTTTCGTGAATCAACAGTTGTAAGTTCCTAGACGTGACGTAGTGCTGCGAAATCCCAACTGAGGTTGACTTGGGTATGCTCAGGATAAAATTATCTTCAAAAGCCTGAACAATATTTATAATTTACAAATAGCAAGGCGAAAATACTATTTTTGTTAAGATTATGTGCACATCAAAGAAGATAATATTTCTTAAAGAAATCATCCGCGTTTTTTGCACCGGAATTGAAAAAGAAAATAAAAAAACTTCACGAATGGTTGACAAGTAATACAGCTGCATTTGAATACAAGTAATAGATCCGCAAGATGTTTCACAAATGATTACACCCACACATAATTACAAGTAACGTCGACACGGATGAACTAACTAATCTACATGATCGTGTCAGAGCTAGATATGAAATTGCCATCTCGCTACATCAGTTCTTGAATGTGGCAAAATAATTCAACACAATTCCTGAGAGCACTAGAACTGCGAACGTTGCGGGTAGTATGTCCCTAAACTCCGCAGTAAATAGAGAGTATAACAGGTCTTGTTGCAACAAGACCTTTAAGAGCTCTCAGGTGTTTCACGGAAGAATACATTCTAATACATAAAACAATGCAAATATGAGATGCGAACTCAAGCAAATATCAAAAGTACATTCAGGATATCAGCAAGTTTGTGAGTAAGTCTTACAAGCTGGAATAGTAGAGGACGGGCATCCACCCCAACTACCACTTTTAGTTGATGGGTATAGTTGAAAGACATTGCATCCCCCACTGACCTGTGATACTTGATGGCCGCATCTATGGTATAATGCTCTTGGTCGTACCAACTGCAACATGACGATGCAAAGATAGAGCATGTTAAAACAGCACAAGTACAAACTAAGCAGTAATTTGATTGATATCAACTGAAGATGAAACTTCTACCTGTAAGGTGTGTGATAGAGCTGATAGTTCTTTGCTCTCCAAAAGATTATACATCCTAGCTATAGAGTACAAATGTGCCACAACCAAGCTATACTGAGAGCGCAAATTTAGAGCAGCTAGCTGTTCCCAATGATTTGTATATAAATGCCCACAGCTGTGCCAAAGTAATCGCAACAGCCGACGACAATGGTTTTCAAAATTATCCGCAAATGCGCAACCTGAAAACACTTCACAAACATGAAGAACACGAAAAAACAATGTTTAATATAAATACTGCGTTCCGCTAAAAGTGTTCAAACTTATAATGACAGGTAATTATATCCACCATAGAAATTTCCTGGTTCTTAGAAACTCAAAAAATATACAAGAAGATTTTCGGAACAAAGATCGTTTTTAAGAGTTTTCATGATACCAACATACAATATATTTTAAAACGTAAGTAATTTTGGAATTTCGACCATATTTAGTAGGATAAAGTCGTTCATCCTTCACGCTTTTTTCACAAAATGATAATACACAATCGATGTACTGCATAGCAGAATATGGATGATGCTTTCTCCTTTCATCAATCCAATGCGCTTTCCTAAATTTCTACTTTTAACGCTATCATAAATACATTTCAAAAAATTCAAAAGTGTTTTGAGTGCGTAGTAAAAGTAGCAATATTTACCCTTTCCCAAATCAAATGTATAACAAGATTGGAAATGATAATAATGTTTCAAAATTTTTTAAATCTTTCCCACATACCTTAAAGCTATTTAGCCTTTATAACAACAATAAAGCAGTGAACTGTTCTGAATGGGAACAAGTGAGCAAAAAATATCAAAAAAATTTTTGATCAGGAAAATTTTCAAAATTCACACCGCTGTAATACTAAAATATTGTTTCGAACGATCAGAAAAATACAAGACTGCACAAAAATGAGGGGAAACTCACGGAACTCCTGGGTAAGACATAATAGGACACGAAACCGGAGTACACACTTCCAATATTGTCCCACATAAAGCATTTATATTTTCGAAAAGTGATAATGCTGAAATATAGATTTCTACATAATTTAGATCTTTTTTAGAACAAGTTTTGATTTTAATATTTCAAGCCCAGAATTTTGAGACATATTTCTTCAATCTACACGCAACTTACTATGTGTAGCCAACCATTCATTTTTATCCATTCCTTGAGGTAGCTTCGAAAGTTTCCTAATCATCTGGAAAGAAACATCTCATTACCTACCTGCGCTTAGTTAAAAGTTATTCCGGCATGTAATGCTTACACATATAGCCTTCAGTTGAAGCTCCAAAGTAAGGCATAACATTTAATTTAGCAAAGGAACATATGAAATTCTTCAGACTTTCAAACCTTACGAAAACGACTAAATTTTAAATTTGTCAGATGTAGTCTATATAATGACGGTTTAAAACATCAAAAATATATGCATAGAAATATTTACTTCATCATCAAAAGAGTCACAAACTCCCATTTCAGACAAAGCTTTACGTTTGCAGTTTGAAGCATGAATACACGTAGTTGCATTTTTCCCTCCATTAGGTGACATATGCCGTGCTGAACGATACCTTTCACTAACACCTTTACGTCGCGATCGCCTAAAAAATCCACATTAACCTGGTTAAGTACTGAATTTGTGTGTAATTTAAATCCACAACAAACTCTCCTTCAAATTTCAAACCATAAAATGAATCGAAAAAGGAATTTACTGCTTATGCTTTTCAAAACACAAACTGGATAACAAATCTCAACTCTTACGAGAAACAATCCTACTTTTAAAGTACTCAAACACAATGCCTAACACAAGTAATACAAACTTTGCTTCCAAAAACTATGTTATTTTATATCTCTGAGTACAAAAATTCAAAAAAGAAGGTTTTAAAAAGTGACTAAGACAGTAAAAAACATTTCCTTCTTACGCAAACTTTTTTCGATACACACAATAACAGAAGAAAGGATGAAGAAGTTAAATACAATACAGTAAAAACTGAATAAATAAAAAAGATTAAAAACATTAATAATAATCAAACTTTGAGTAGCTGGAAAATTCAATACACAGACATCCTAAATGTTGCATTACATACAAAATACCATACACTTGAGCATATTAATAGATGAAACAAATGCTGAAAAAACCATTCTGAATAAGGTTAAGGAAAAACTTACTTAATTACACGTTTCAAAAATAATAGATGAAAAAAACTTACGTTGCAAATGAGATGATATTAGTGAGGAACATTTTAGCAAAACAACAACCATCTTCGCTAACATCTTTAGATGAATGTCTGGATAAACTGCTACGTTTTAAATGCAACTGTGCCAGTTTTATACTTCCCAAATTCACTTCGTCTGGCTCAACTGCACCAGTTGTTTCATTATTCGGATATTTTCCACTCAATGTCGATATTACATCCATAACTACACCTAATTAATATCATAATCATGAACAACTCTTTACTTGCCGCTAATAATCTGTTGTCTTAATACGGCATCATTTTAAATTACAACTTATTCTCACTACTGCTAGCATTCACTATCAGTCGTAAGGAACAATTACAGAAATTTAACTCATTCCCTTGTTTCCCACCATTACTAGCTTCTCTGAAACTACATGGTTAACAGAATCAGCAGAATAAAAAAATGGTTAGACTTAATTTTTTACTTAATCTTCAACCATTCATTTTAAAACCGTTAAAAATTAGTAATGTTTTCAACATTTACGAAGCGCGAAGCAAAACAAGTAGAAGGACAAAAGAATTTCAACTGCCATAACATTTTAGCTACTTGGCTCGTACATCTTACAATATATGCTCAAGAATGATACCTTCAAAAGCTCCCAATAATTCTCAGATCTAAATAAATGACGGTAATAACTTGTACAGTCAATCAAAGTAACATCAGGCAAATTTAAATTTAAATATAAATTACGCGCATTGCAAAAGCAATTGGAAAAAACTGAAGAGCATATGAGGAAAAGAGGGATACAAAAACGGAAATTTGCGAACAACATTTCTCAATTCTTTGACAGAAAATACAAACATTTCGTTCCACGTCACCACCTATTTTTTTTAAGGATGCAAAACATTACCATACTATTTATACCTACTTTCCACACACATGCAATTATTCGAGTATCACTAGAAACCTACCTAGCTGAACAATATAAACAAGCGTAAAAGTAGTTTTTGATGACGCAACAAAGTTAAGTCAAGCTTTGAGAAGCCCAGAAAAGACCAGCGATTTTAAATGCAAAAATTTTTCACTTTGTTTCATTAAAAATTTCAAAACCGCAAAGATTGGCAAACGAAAAATGTAATGATTTTGGAAATATCACAAGTGGGAGATTAGAAAAAAGTAAATATAAAGGAAAAGAAATGCTTCTTACGAAGCAGTAAAAAAGACAAATAAGTTTTGACTCAGTTCAATTCACTTCTTATGGATTCGTTTACTTCCACACCAAGTTATAAAATATATCAATTATAATATTTGCATGCGAGATTTTTAAACAAGACAGACTTTAATAGCATTTGTATTGCAATAAATTGAATATAAAATTAGCTTACTGTACACTGAATTATGATTAGTGTATATGTAGCATTTAATAGTACAAAAACAAGGAGGAGAATATGCAATAACATCGTTCCCTGCGTACTGCTGTACAAAACAAACAGAAATATACACGCGCATAAACACAAATTATGAAGACTTGACAAAAAACTATGAATTGCAATGTGCACAGAGTACACTATTTTCATCACAATTAACATGTTTTATGAACAAGAGAGTACTTTCGGTTCTTTATACTAGTATCATGCTAATTTTCACAGCGTAAACATTTGACCCAATTAAATGATAGCAATAAATAAATAAAAGTAAGATGAGATAATAGAGTAGTCTGCTAAATCATCAATACTTTTATATTATTTAGTACCAAAAATAATAAATTCAATCATAATAGCAGCAGAACAATTTACTCAGTAATTTAATAAAAAGTCTTCCTAGAATAAATCTGTCACTATGCTTTACACTTGACATCTTTTATAATACTATCTCTACAATCTGATTTCTTGAAAATTTCTGATTCTCACTCTCTAGCATCTTTCTACTATAAACAACCAAATCAACTATAGTCCACATAATTTCTACTTTTAATTTTATTGAAATTATTATTTATTTTTCTATTCTCTGAATCATATCTCTGAAATGAATTAGTCAGCCAGTGACTGACTTCACTGCATTAAGGGGAAAAAATAGCAAAAGAAAAGTAACTTCCGATCAAGAATTATTTGAAAGTCTTACCTGAGAGCACAAACAAAGCAAACATTCTGAATAAGATGTGCAGAGATAAAGGGAAAGCAAGTTAGGGAGAAAAAAAATCGTCTATTTACTGAAATTTGATGAATTTTAGATTCCTTTCAAAAATTTCACCACAAATTTAGTTAGCATATATGAATAAGTATGCATAACCACCATTGAAATAAATGACTTCTAGTAAGTAATGCTGCAACCAAACAAAGGATGGAAGCTAAATTCAAGTTGGCAAGAAAATCAAAATAATAGTAGAAGCACAAATAAGGGGAAATGGACGCATTGACGAAATTTTTTGTACTTTTTGTACATTTCAATTATTAAGAACTTCCAACATTTGGCGTGAAAACTTACTTGGTTATCCATTCGACCGTTTCGCGAAGATAATCGGGAAGAAGACGGTCAAGTCGACTATTGATCTTGTTGGACGCCAGCGTAAGTGAAAGATGCCGTTTAATTTGCTAACTTAAAACAATTCTGAAATCACCAGTAACAGCATCTGCCTCTGCTTTTCACGTTTAATTTGATTCGACAAAATTTGCGTGGATTCACACTCAATATGCTGGAAATAGTTGGAAAAATTGAGGCAAACAAATAGTATAGTATACTGCGCAGTTAGCACAACATAACAACAAAAAACTTGCATTGCTTACTAATACTGCTCACTTAATTTCCATTCATTTTGAGAATAAAATAAAGTAGAACAAAATACTGCTCAAGGTTCGAGGAAAACTACCAGATAAAGTCCCAATCAATAATTTAAAATACAGCCAACAAACAATATTGAAAAAATGGCCGAGTCACCCTGCGTTGGTAATTCATGGATTGAGCAAATTAAATATGTGTTAGATGAGTAGAATGGAATAAGTGGTACTGACTACTGAGATTGTCAGAGGCTGGAATTGTTTGATGGATAGCTAGTTGGATGCAATAAAAAATAAGTGGATAAATCAATAAATGAACTAAAAAATAAAGAAATGAAAAAAATAAGTAAAGAAATGAGTAAATGAATAAGTGATGAATAATTAATTAATGAATCAATTCTTGAATTTTATTCGATGAGCATGTTCAAGCTTCATTCATCAAGCGAGATTACACTGTAACATATTTACAGTTTCACTCTTGGCAGTAGTGACAAATGTCTTTTACCGTATAAGGAAGTTATGAATTACGGGTTTTGCACACACGTGGATACTTTGCTTTGTTTGTCAGCTTGGAACATATCTTAGACATTCCTCAGCTTTTCTTTAATTCTATTTGTGATCCCTTCCTGCAATGAGCACATAAAGATATTCTTTTTACTTCTTCTGTCTTAAATTTTATTCGATGAGATGACATTCAGCAATTGCACCAATCATAATTTATACATTGTGCTTGAATGCTTTTGTTAGACTGCACAAAAGCAGTTTAATCTGAAATATTTTCCGCAGTAATTCTCTCTCTATTACAGTTTGTCTTTCCAATTTCGGATCGTCAACTGTGAATCGGTGGGGACTTACTTATATGCTACATAACTTTTTGATACAATAAGCAAAAAGTATTGTGCTTGAGATGATATGATAAAAACGCATCTTCATGTGTTGTGTTATAATGTTCTGGTTTAAAGTACTCTATCAATTTTCAATCACTTTTAACATGTTTCTTAGGCCTTCTGATTTGTTACACTAAGCCAAGCATACTTTTGTTAAATGATTCTCTTCTCTCTTTTCTCTACTATTTTTCTGTTATCCTTTCTGCTCCCATTTTTTGGCGCTCACTTTATTGTCTCCTTTGTCCTTGTTATTAATAATATGGGTAACACTACTGTGTTATGACCTTCTCAGTACTTGACACAGTTACTTTGGTACCAAAATTTTAAATTATGTATCATCTGCAGTCATTTCTTTTGTCATATTACTTGATGTATAAATTACTTTAATGCATCATTTCATTTTTTGATTGCGAATATTTCATACGAATGTTTTGCGACCATCATAACTGCTTGCATCCACTTTTAGAATTACATTCTTTTTACTTTTACAACATTTTTTTCATCTCAAACTGTTAGATATTTTTAGGCGAATACATTAGCTCAATTCTTTATATATATATATATATATA